>QEPC01001673.1:1590548-1638072 GCA_003113815.1 Sphenodon punctatus | reverse complement strand
CCCCCCCCCCCCCCATGACAGGAAACCATGGCGGACCCGATCTGGTCCGGGTCACAGCAGGCCATAACAAAATTTATAGCTTGCTGTGGCCCACTTTGGCCCAATTGGGTTGTCCTTTGCCTGGGCTGTGATCCTGGAGGTTTCCGGGATCACAGCCGCTGAAACGGCCAAGGGCAACTGGCTATGCCTGCACAAATGTGCAGGTGAGGTCTAGGCCAAAGCATGACTGAGTAAGCCAAAGTGGCCCGCCATCACATTTGTTAACATTAAGTTTCTCTGCCTGTAAAACGAGGGACCATTAGTCCCTCAAAGGAGTGCTTGAGGGATTAATTATGCACTATCTGTTTTTGTAAAACTTTATATAATTGCAGATGACTCTTATTTATTTTATTAAATTGCATGGCTTGTTAACTAAAGCTATAAAACATATGGATCATCCATATTTTAGTTATTTTTAATGGACTTCTGCTTTTCCTTTTGAGGGGCAAGTAATGCTGGGTGTCTAAGGACTCATTCTGCAAAGACTTATGCCCAGGCACTGTGAGGCCCTCAGTGCTGCTGCTTCTGGCTGGGGCTCTGGGAGGGCAACTCCCCCGCCCCCCCCCATATGGCAACTGCCCGTGGCTCCCACAACCATTCTGCACTGAGAGCTGAATTCCCATGGATGTGATTCCCCAGTTTCACTGCGTGGAGATGGGTGGAGGCACCTGTATAAATGCCGTGGGGGATGGGTGGGGGTGTGTGTGCACTCCCGCACTACACCCACCTCCACCCATCACCCATGCATGGAGCAATGGACTCCAATACCCGATGCTCCATGGATAGACATGGTCTATAGTAGGACTGAAACTCGATTTCGCAACCCATCACAGCCGCACACCCATCTCTCCACCCACTGCGGTCTGTTTAAAAAGGGCCTGAGAGAATGAGTAGGACTATTTGAAGGGCATACTTTTCAGTGTGGAACTGAGACCCAGCAGAATTGAGCCCTAAATATGATTTCTCCCCCAATAACCCTTCCTCTTCTTTCAGTCAATATATCGTAATTAGCTTTTGATGTGTGCATGTTTGTACACATGTTATTAGGAATGGTAATGACACCCATCTGCAGGTGTATTTTTAATTAGTAAAATATAGGAGTGTGTTACTAGTGGAATAATTTTGTGTTGGAAGGCATGAGGCTTTCAGCCCTCCTCCCACTTGCAAGTGTTCTTCAGACCAGCACTCTGACATTTCCTAATACAAGAACCACTTTGCAGCCCCACATGAGATCCTTAGAACTGCTTGGAGAGGGGTTTGTAAGGCATGCACAGAGCTATTTCACAAGCAAATGTCTCCTCACTACATGTGCCCAATATCTGAACTGACTGCTAATGTCTTGCCCCCTCACTCTAAAAGCTGACTAGAACTTATTAAGGTACATTGAAAATAGAGCTCACTGAGCTTGTAGAAGCTAAGTCAACTTTGGGATAGGGTGCACTCAAGGTTTGTTTCTTAGAGGCATTATGCCCCATAGCCCTTCCTAGATGAAGGAACTGTGTGTGATAGGTGTAACTAGTGGCCCCTCAGTAGCCCACATTCCCAGCTTTGTCCTGCATTGTCTGTGGCTAGTTAGCTTTCCCAGCACCATGGACTATAGTCTATAGTAGGGCTGAAACTTGATTTCACAATTCTCACTTTTCTCGATGAGAATCAAGGTTCTCGGCTCATCCTTTGCTGCCCTCGTTGTGTCTGCAAAGTCACGTCCAGCGGAGCTTTTCCGGGTGGTGCAGCGGCTGGTCAGTTCGGCTTCTCTCCGCCTGGAACTGGAATCTTCCAGTGCCCACTGTGACATGTTTGCTGACTTTTTTGCAGATAAAATCGCTCAGATTCATCACAACTTTGATACTGCAGTTGTGACAGGTAGTGAACTAGAGGTAGGGGAAGCCCCGTCATGTCAGTATTTGTGGGATCAGTTTCAGTGGGTGTCGTCCGCTGAACGGCGGAGGTCCTTGGGACAGTACGGGCCACCTGTTTTGAATTAGATCTGTGCCCGTCCTGGCTGGTGAAGGCCAGCCGGGAGACATTAGGGCCGTTGCTGGCAGGGGTGGTCACTGCCTCCCTTAGGGAGGGCAGAGTGCCAAGCCACCTCGAGGCAGTGGTGCGGCCTCTGCTCAAGAAACCATCCTTGAGTGTTGACTCCCCAGCCAGCTATCGGCCAGTCTCTAACCTTCCCTTTTTAGGGAAGGTTATTGAATGCGTGGTGGCCCGGCAGTTACAGGGGCATCTAGACCGGTTGGTTTTCTTGATCCCTCGCAATCCAGCTCTCATCCGGGGTTTGGCACGGAGACTGCGCTTGTGGCCTTGATCGATGACCTATGCCGTGAATTAGATCAGGGCAAATCATCTATTTTGATCTTGTTGGATCTGTCGGCGGCGTTTGATACCGTTGATCACGAGATCTTGGTGACAAGGCTGCGGGACTGGGCCGGGGAGAGTGGGATTGTTCTTGAATGGTTCCGCTCATTCCTGGCAGGGAGAACTCAGTGGGTGGTCCTCGGGGAATATACATCTTCTCCCCAGGACCTGACGTGTGGAGTCCTGCAGGGTTCTATTCTGTCCCCTCTCCTCTTCAATGTGTATATGCAACCCTTGGGGGAAGTCATGAGATGGTTCGGCGTACGATGTCATCAGTACGCCAGTGATACACAACTCTACCTCTTGTTTTCTGAAGATCCAGGCCTGGCAGTCTCGGTGCTTACCCAGTGTTTGGTGGCTGTGGGGGACTGGATGAGGGCGAATCGACTCAGGCTGAATCCTGATAAGACGGAGGTGATGCTGGTTGGTAGGGCCGGGGGGTGGTGGCTCCCGTTATTGGCGAGGTCTGCCCCCCTCTGGCTGCCCAGGTCCGTAGTTTGGGGGTGCTGCTTGACCCACAGCTCTGCCTGGATTGTCAGGTGGAGGCTGTGGTGAGGGGAGCATTTCGCCAATTACATCTGGTGCGATGGCTTCGGCCATATGTCTCTAACTCGGACCTGGCAACCATCATCCATTCTTTCATTACCTCTCGACTGGACTACTGTAACTCTACGTGGGGCTACCTTTGAAGATGGTTCGGAGGCTGCAGCTGGTGCAGAATGCGGCAGCTCGTCTCCTAACGAGGATGGGTCGCCGTGAGCACATTACACCTGTGCTCTGTTCTCTGCACTGGCTGCCTATAGTCTACCGGACCCAATTCAGAGTGTTGATAATGACCTTTAAAGCCCTAAACGGCTTGGGACCTGCATATCTGCGAGACCGTCTCAAGCCCTGGATCATTTCGTGGCCTCTGCGGTCGGCCGGGGGTGCCAAACCCGAGGTCCCCCGGGTATTCCAGATGGCAACCCTGGGGAGGGCATTCTCGGTGGCCGCACCTAGGCTGTGGAACTCCCTCGCAATGGAGGCCCGTTTATCCCTGGACCTCCCCTCTTTCCAAAGATCATCTAAGACCTGGTTGTTCCACCGGGCCTTCGGGGAAGGTGGGGTAGGTGGGTGGCTGGGAGGGTATATTTATTTATTGCCTTTAGCATTTAGCCTTTTTAGCAATTTTAATATTATAATATTTTATTTTATGTATTTTATTGTATTTTTTATATGTTGTTGCTGCTCCAAGTGGGAGGATGTGGGGTAGGAATGTAATAAATAAAGAAATAAATTCTTGCAAACGAGAACGAGCCGAGAATTGCCTGGATTCTTGCCAAGAAAAGCAAAAATCCTGTGAACAGCCTGTCACAGGGCAGAGCCTGCCAGGGTAAGTTTTCTCAGGACTGGTGCCCAAAGAGTCAGTCACTTGGGGATAATTAGCTCAGTCTTTTTTCACATACAAATAAACACACTATCACAATCTGCACGCATCTATATAGAGAGTCCTTTGATCCTGCCTAATACTGGGCACACAACTGCTCAGCCAAACCTCAGTCCTCTGCCTGGCCACTCACTTCAGGGCTTTGAAGGCTTCTCTTTTCTCTGATATCTCTGGCTTTCTCCAGGGCCTTGGCCAGCAGTGCTCTTCAGGGAACCTTCCTCCCAGTTCTATCAACAGGCCTTCAGCACTGGACAGCAGTCCTGCTGGAGTCTGCCAGGAGATGTTGTCCCTTCAACCCCCAGGCAGAGATTGCTCCTCACTAGCAAGTTGCCCCTTTTTGTAGTCCTGAGGGATTGTGGCTTAGTCTCTAGGCTTAAAGGGCCAGTCACTCGCTCTCTTATAGCCTTTCCTTTAAGGGCTAGCAGTCGTTACTGGCTGTGCCCTGCTACACAGCCCTCCCCTGCAAAAGACCTGGTTAGGTTTGCAAAAAGCCCTGTATGCCATGTACTCACCAGCACTTCTCCAGCCACTGTATCTCTCTCTCCCTGCTCGGCTTCTCTGCGCGGGGACAGGGGGAAGTGAGTTTGCAAAAATAAATAAAGAAATTTTTAAAAATCACTGCACACGCACAAAATGGCCACCATGGTCATTCTGCATATATGTGGCCCTTTTCCAAGATGAGTTGGACCACATTGCTGCCATTTTGGAAAAGGACAGTCAGTGCTGTGCATATGCAAACCAGCTGACGTTTTCCAAAATGGAGTCAATGTGGCCTGCACTATCTTGGAAAAGAGCAGTGAGTCCGCAGAATGGCCACAGTAGCCATTTTGCACATGTGCAGTGTTTTTTTAAAAAAAACTGAGAATCTTGCGAGATCTCAAATCATTAATGAGATCTTCTCGATTTCACTGCTGGTTCTTGATTCATACAAGAATAATTTTGATTCTTGTTTCAGCCCTCATCTATAGCCAGCTAAGTTGTGGCTGTTACTATCCATTCCTTGCAGGAACTGCTATTAAGCCTGGTGCTTACGTGGATTACAGAACAAAATGCAGGGGAAACTCCTGTGTGCTACGCCATCCTTTTTCCCTCCCCCTGCCCCCCCCCTCCCAATGGCAGATGTGTAAGGACTAGATGGAATTTGACCTATTGGACAGCACGTTGAAAAGGCCACAGTAACTGACAGACCGCCTCAACGTTTTTTGGCTGTGTCCTTTCTCTTCCAAGGTTTACAATTATTTAAGTCACCTAATTGTATGTTGATTGGTTTTTAGATAGTTGCAGCTTATTTTAAAGAAGGTATTGATATCGTTTTGTTGTAAGATAAGAGATTTTAATATGTCTAGACTTGTTCCTAACCTTTTCCTTTATTGTTCAAATGATTATGTTCAGTTTTATTTGTTTCACTGGGTTTTAGGATAAAGAGGAGGAAGAAGAGGAGGAAGAAGATTTAACAGTATCTGTTCCAAAATGGAAAGCAATAAAGATCTCTGCATTAACACTGTGGACACCAGGGGTCGAAGAGCCACCTCCTCCTGCAGAGACTGCTGCAGAAGCTGAAGAGGCTGCAGCAGAAGCTGAGGAGACACCCGCAGCAATGGAAGAGACTCCTGCCACTGAAGAGACTCCAGAAAGTGCAGGTGAAAACTCTTGTCTTCTTGTTTAGTGGGAAACTCTTGGAAATGCCAGCCCTCAAGTAGTTTCTGCCAATTTAATTTGCAGTGCTACAGTAGCAAGTATTCATTAATGATCTGGAAAGGAAAGTAAGGAGTGAGGGGAGTAAATTTGCAGACAATACCAAGTTATTCATGGAGTAATTTCAGATGTTACGGGATCACAGTCAACCACCTTGAATCACAGTGGATTCAGGGTGGTGGCTATGATCGCGTGAACGTTTGTTTGAGCCCCGCCAGATGTTCACCACAGAGAATTCCTGGTGGGGTTCAAAGCTAACCACGATTTTGGAGGTGAGGCTAGCCTCACCTCCAGAATCATGGTTAGCTGAACCACAATCAGGAATGGGGCGAAAGTAACATCTATTACCTCACCCTGTTCCTGACATGGTACAGACTGTGGTACAGGATCAGGCGCAGCGGCCTCATTGGCCGCTGCGCCTGCCCGTTTCCCTGAGGGCAAGTGGGCGGCCGGTGGAGTGCGGGGGTGGGGGTTGGGGCTGAGCGGCGGCATGTTGCACCGCACAGCCCCATCCCCTTCCCGGTTCACCTTCACGATCAGGCTGGCACGTCTAAAGGACGGCCGGTCTGATCACGGACCGGGATCCGAGATGGATCCCAGTCCAGGGTTCAGTGTGGCGGGCCGAAAGGCCCGTTACGTCTGAAATTACCCAAGGTAGTTAAAAGATGAGCGGACTGTGAAGAATTCCAGGGGGATCTTGTGAGACTGGGTGACTGGGCATCTAAATGGCAGATTGAATTTAATATGGACAAGTGCAAAGTGATGCACATAGGGAAAAGCAATTAAAACTTTATGTACAAAGTGCTGGATTCTAAATTAGGAGTTAGCACTCAGGAAAAGGACCTTGTAGTCACTGTGGACAATACATTGAAAACCTCAGCTCAGTGGGTGGTGACCATCAAAAACGCAAACAGAATGTTAGGAATTATTCGTAAAGGGATAGATAATAAAACCAAAAATATCATAATGCCACTATATAAATCTATGGTGCGACCACACCTTAAATATTTTGTGCAGTTCTGGTCACCCCATCTCAAAAAAGGTATAATAGAAATAGAAAAGGTAAAGAGAACTGCAACAAAAATGATAAGGGGTATGGAATGGCTCCCCTGTGAAGAGACGCTGGATAGGTTGGGGCTCTTCAGCTTGGAGAAGAGACGACTGAGAGAGGATATGATAGAATTTCTGAGTGGAATAAAATCCTGAGTGGTGTTTAACAAGTAAATAGGGAACAATTATTTACCCTCTCAAATAGTACTAGAACTAGGTGACGCTCCATGAAACTAATGGGTAGCAGATTTAAAACAAGGGAAGTATTTTTTCACTCAACACACAATTAAGTTGTAGAATTTGTTGCCAGAAGATGTGATCAAGTCAAGGCCAGTAGTATAACTGGGTTTACGGAAGGGTTGGACAAATTTCTGGTAAATAGGTCTGTTATCAGCTATTAACCAGTTAGGTTTGGGGCGTGAACAACAGGAAATGGATTGTCCATTGTGACCTGTTGGGTACTTCTTCCAAGTGACCAAGATTGGCTACTCTCAGAGACAGGTGCTGGGCTCAGTGGACCATTGGTTTGATCTAGTATGACATTACTTATGTTCTTAAGTCTGCATTTTTGTCATTTTACAAGGTATAGGATATCGGTGACACCTACAATTCTGATGTTCCATCTTACTGCAGCATATATATAGCAGACTCCCTTTTGATATAATGTGTTGATGCTATTGGGAACACTAACCAGGTGTCCTGCAATTAAGATAGCAGAATTTATAATCCATCCTATTGACAGGATTCTGCCTGAGTATCCCAAAGTGTAGGATCCAGGAGTCCAGCTGGGATCCCACCACCTGGGGGTGAAGTTGAAACCCCAACTGATATTTGACCTACTTTGCATGTCTTTGGGTAAAAACAAATATGCGGGCTGTATGGTGGCTCCCCTGCCCAGCCTGGGGCGGGAAACTGCAGCCAACATGGCCTGGTGCGAGGCGGGGCATTGAATAACTGTGTCTGCAGCCAGAGAGAGCCATCCTGCCACATGCACAGCCTAGGTGGGGCGGGGAGCTAAACAAACGTACAGGACACTGACCCTTCCTGCATCCTGTTCCCAGTGCTCACCATGATGGACAACCATGGCGACTAGCCATGGCACTTGGTCATGGCGGCCCCTGCCCTGGGCTGGGTATTGCAGGGCTGAACAGATGTGCTAGTCTGCGTTAGTCCGCATGGGTGGCGCTTCACCTGGGCTGTGACCATGGAGATTTTCCAAGAACACAGCCTGGGCTAGCCTGCTCCAGGGCAGTTCTGGGCTAACATCTGGCAGTACCTAAACAGATCTGCCAGTGGGTCCCAGGCCAAAGCGGGCCACCGTCATGTCTGTTGTTTTGTTTTGTTTTTGTTTTTTTTAATTTTCAGTTTTTATTGAAATTAATGGTTTACATCATAAGATATACAAACGGAATGTCTCAGCCTTACTACTACCCCTTCCTTGGTTTCATAAATGGCAGTCTGTGTCTCAAATGTAAAAGTCAAACAAATACGACCTCTCGTCTGGTGTTAGTGGCTTCCCCTGTATCATGTTGATGCATGACATCCAGCGGATTTCCAGATCTTCCTTTTTGTCCTTTAAGTTAGCCAACAGTCTTTCCATGGTGAACAAGAACCACATTTGATTGAGCCATTCTGATTCTGTGGGACCCTCTGGTGTTTTCCAGCTCCTTGCTATCACATTTATAGCTGCCAGAGTCATTATTGTACAAGAGTCCTGGTTTCTTTTCATCACTGACTGTTCTGGATAAAGGCCCAGTAGAGATGTTTCTGGTTTGAAGGGTACTGGAAAGCCTGTGATTACCTCTGTGTGCTCCCAATTCTCCAGAACCTTTGGATTTTTACACAAGACCACCAGCAGTGGAAGTACGACCCCACCTCTCCACAGCCTCACCAGCATAGTCCCTGATTCCCCTTTTCTTTAAATTGGGCTGTAGTCATATAGTATCTAAATATAAATTTCACTTGTGACTCTTTAGCCTCCAGCGATGAGACACATGTATTTGCGTGTTGAATTATTTTATCTATGTTGGTCTTCTCTAACTTTTTATTGAGGGTTCCCCCCCATTTTTGTATATAAAGTTGTTCTTGTTTATACCATAGGTTTTTTGTCACGTCTGTTTTTACCCTTTGTTGAAATCTGTGGACACGAGGTAATATTTAAGTCTAAAAATGGGATCACATATGCAAAAAGGTTGCAAACAACTGTCCTAAAACAACTGCCCCCTCATGGGCCGGCTGTACTATCTGTGCCTATTTCCTTATTTATTTTTCGTCCCACCCTACCTTGAAGTTCAGGGTGGATAACAAAATAGAAAGCATTTTAAAGCATACATAAAATAAAACCTCATATAAAAAGATAAGATTCCCCTAAAAACAACTCCACAAGCCCTGTTCCTGCTGCCCACATGCCTGGTCAAATAGACAGGTCTTACATTGCCACCAAAAAATGCTCAGGCTTGGGTGAACCTCCAAGGGAAGGGAATTCCAGAGCTATGGGGCAGCCACCAAGTATGCCTCTCTGCTCACTCTTCCCATATGGATTTGGTGCTCTGGCTGGCTGACCTTAGGGATCACTATGGGACATAGGGTTGGATGTGATCTTTTAGATACTTAACTAAACTGCCTAACTGAGTCAGACCAATGGTCTATCTTAGCCCAGTATTGTCACAACCTGACACAGCAGCAGGGGTTTCAAATTCAGGTCCAAATCTGGCTCTTCCAGGGTCTCTGGCAGGGGCCATCCTGGTGTACCTGAGACCCCTCCAGGCCCCCAGCGGGGGCCTCCCCCAGGCATGCTATCAGGGATCCTGAAGTGCAGTTGCTGGGGATTGAACCTAGGACCTTATACATGCAAAGCACATGTTCTTAGCACTTGAGCTATGCCCCCACCCCCTGTGATGGAAGTGTTTACAAGGAGACTGGATAGTCTGCAGGAAGGGCAAGAATAAAGGCTGTACCAGAAGCTCAATGAAGATGACAAGGGCTGAGAAGGCAAAGGAGGCAGAGGAAGAAACTAAGGGCGGATTCAGACGTGTCTTTAAATCGCACAGAAGCCTCGGCGGCAAAGTGCGATTTAAAAAACCCCGCACTTCCGGGCTGGTGTGAATGCGCTGAGCGCGCACATTTCCACTTAGCCCGAATGTTTGGAGCACGGATTGAAAAGTTGCTCCGAGCAGCTTTTCAATCCGCGCTCCAAACATTCGGGCTAGGTGCAAATGTGCGCGCTCAGCGCATTCACACCAGCCCGGAAGTGCGGGGTTTTTTAAATCGCACTTTGCCGCCGAGGCTTCTGTGCGATTTAAAGACACGTCTGAATCCACCCTTAGTGTGGCCACAGCTATTACTCCTGACGGAACAAGGCTTACAGAACACTAGGTGGGATGACATAGAAGTAAAGACCCGAGGAAAGGCTCTGGAAGCCCTGAGAGGAGGGAACATTAAGGAAATTTCCCTGTGACTAACCATAAGTGACTAATGTCTGAGGAGGTTGTGCACTTCTGTAAGTTAAAGGTGTGAATGGGTGGAGGTTGAGATTCTGTGTATTCTGTCCAGGGCGGGACTCTGGTGTAATATTAGGGTAGTGCCATGGGCTGATACAACTAATGCTGCAAATACATCTGAGAGTTGGCACCATCTGATATGCAGTTCCAGTGAAGTCAGTGAGACTGGTCGCACGTGTAAAGGTGGTAGGATTGGGTCCTAATATGTTAGCTGAAATAAACAATGACATTGAACACCTGTGGAATGTTTTTCTTTTATAAAGTTTGGTGTGTTTGCATTTTCTCCAATTTCAGCTGCTGGAGAATCTGGTGAAGCTCCTGCTGAGGGTATGGAGGCCTCTGATATTCCACTTAAGGAAGGAGAGGAAGAGGAGGAGGGAGGTAAAGAAGAGCAAGTGGATCCAGGTGAGGAAGAAAGGAGTGAATTATTGTAGCTGGCTATTTGACTAATGCCAGTTTGCTAGCTGCAAACATGCCATCTTTGGGGGCCTCCATGTTAAGTCATACTTTGCTAGTAAATTGCTGCCTAATTAAAATATGGACATATATGCAAAACTATCCAGGTCTTTAAAGCATCATTTTAATGTCCCCCACCTCAGAGGGTTTGATTCTCAATCCTGAATCGGTGCTTTTCACATTAAAAAGAGACACAAACCTGATGCCAAGTGTCAGAAAGACAGTTCGGTTACAAGAACTTATGCTGAAACATACAAGGCCAAATTCTCTCATTTCATTGAAGTTATGCCTAGAAAGAATTTGGTCCCTCCTGTACAGAGAGTGTTTTTATATGAGACACCCCCACATATGGACAGGCACCGTCCTCATGGGGGAGGTCTCATGAATATGGTGCGTGGAGGTGCGCACTTCTGTGACCCATGCAGTGCCTGCCCAGTCCACGCACGGGCACTCCGGGAAAATCCAGAGTGCCCCTTACATGGACGGGGTGGGTGGTGTATGGATGGGGTGACTCTGTGCGGGGCCGCTCATGTAAAGTGCCCCCTCAAGCACCACACCTGCACCCCCACCCCCGATAAAGACTGCAGACACACACACCCCTCGCCCCATCTCATGTAAAGACACCCTGTATGTGGTGCTTATGCTGAAAATGCTTTCAGGGTTTTGGACTTGATTATTTACTCATTAGTGAAAGCTCTCCCATAATGAAATATTGCTTGATTATCCTCTGACCCCAATAATTAGCATCTGTTTGATCAACAAAATTAGTTCATTTAATCTTACATTATTCTGAGCAGAACAATCATAGGATTATTGAAGGCTCATTATAATGTGAACACGATAAATAGACAGTAACTATAAGCAAGCAGTTTATAGATGCCTGCAAAGGTAGGTCAGTGCTGGACACCTTTAATTATCTTACCTCTGAGAAATAGCATATGAATAAACCTGCATTGTGTTTTTCATCACAAAAGATTACTAAAACAAAGTAATTTTAGAAAAACAAAAATTACTAGAATTTTTATTGTAACATTTATACTTATACCTCCTGGATTTTTTCCCACCCCCATGACAGCAAATGCTGGTAGAGAGGAGAAGGAGGAAGAAGCAAAAGAACTAGAGCCTGCAGATACAAATAAAGAGGACTAGAGCAAAGTAAGGAAATGAAATGGAAAAAGCTTTTTTTATAGCTAAGTCAATAGCTTGGTAATATTTTTATTTAAGTAAATGCTGTTTTGAATAAACCTATTTTTATGGGTACTCTGTGTAGAAAATAGTTCTTTGGTATTTCTCTGACCTCAAAGTATATATGTTATTTTATTTATTATACAATATTTTATTTATTATACAAAGCTAACCACAGATTGAAGTCAGTGGAACTATACTTGTGTATATAGTTACATTCATTTCCATATGGTGTGGACCCTACTCCTTTCATCTCCCCTCCCTCTGGAGGAGGGTAGGATGGACAGAAGCAGCAGGGCAGCCAGCAGAGGACCCCATGCTGTAGAGCCTTAGCCAGCTGCCCACCCGTATATTCAGCTCCTTCTTGTCCTGGAGGGGGTGACAGAAAAACTAGGCAACTGGTTGGTTGAGGTCCCTGTACAGCATGAGACTGCATCAAGATGTGCCTTCACCTTCTTGCCAACCTTGCCTTATGGCTGGCTCTGGACTAACTCAGGTCAGGACTATATACTTTTAGTATACTTTTTACCACAGACTGGATAATCTGAACAGAATTACACATTTGGTGGAAAGGTGTAAACGTTTTAGTAGCAGGTCCTTTTTACGAGAACATGGCAGCTCAGAAACTTGGGAAGTGAGTAAGAGAGATGAGCTAATAGGCAGAGTGATAGTGAGGAGGCAGCAGGGGTTAGACAAAATTAGTTTGTCACTTGGTTCTATGCTTCTGTAGGCACATACTTTTTTCTTACCTATTTTCCTGTTGAGGAAATTCTCATTTAACTTTTTCTCCTATGGCAATTTTAACTTTTAAATAAATTTAGCACTCTACTTTATTTATATTTTTATTTATTTATTTTCTGAATTTATACCCCGCTTCTCCTGAGAACAGCTCGGGGCGGCTTTGTATCTTGTTTTCTTGTTTGACTACTCTCCTCTCTCTCTACATGACTCCTGGGAGCATATATATATTCCTAGTACTGCTAGGTGAAGAAAAACTTAGATTATTAGTGTGAGCCTTCTCTCTTCTATGAAATTCCTTTAAGTTAGACTTTTATTATTTGCAAACATTAACATGTTTGTTGTAAACTTTGTGAGCAGCTGTGTAGGGTATTTATGAAGTACTGCTGTCTCAAGGTTATCTTTGGTTCAAACTGAGTTCATTCTTGGCTGACTCATTGGACTTTTTCCTCAGGCTCATTGTGATCTCAGATTTTTCGTGAGCATATTTATGGATGTTTTTGAACTTCATTCCCATCTCTCTAATTCTCACTGGGGATTATGATAATCACTGGTAATGACCAGTGAGAAAAGGAAAGTATCAAACTTGCACAGAGAACAAGTAAGGATGTGGAAATCGAGGTTCATTTCACAGACTATTATTTTGCTTTGTAAACCCTCCTTTGTTATATGAATGAATTGTTCTTTCACCATCTTCGGCCCTTTTAAAATGGACCGCAGTAGGTGGGGGGATGGGTGTGCAGCTGCAGTGGGTGGAGGCACGCACCCCCATGGCATTCACATGACGCCTACACCCATCTTGGGGGTGGGGGCATCTTGTGTGAAAAGAGCTTTTGTTCCCTGTATCTTTAGTAATGAAACAAGTGTGGGTACATTCACATGCATCTCTTCCACATTTTTAATTTCCAGTGGGAAGTAACTAGGCCTGAAATGACAAATCACGGCGAATACTCTCAGAAACAGGTCATTCCCCTTTATTTACGTGACATGGAAACTTACTGGTTTTTCCATTTCCCCCCCGCCATTTTTTGTTGTTCGCGAGCTGAACAGAGGTACTAAAAGCCCAATCCCAAGCCCCACGTGTGCCCAGTGTGTGCCTCTGGGGGCTGTGGAGATGCAAAAGTACCAACTAAGTGCCAGAAATTGCTATAAACATGTAAAACTGTCATAGAAGTCCCCAAAAGTCCTGGACAGTGTTAAAAAAAAAGATGAAAATGACAAAAAAATACTGAAAAGTGATGAAAAGATGACAAAAAATGCCAGAAAGCGATGAAATTGATGGGAAGCAATGAAAAATCACAGGCATCAATCTCAACATCAGCGGACGTGTGGAATCACCAAAGACTGACAAAGTACCAATGAACACTTGCAAACACTCCTAAAAGGTCAGCTCAGTATTTCTCTGCGGAATGGGAACGCTTGTCCTTGTCTCAGCCCTAGAGGTAACTATGACGCCTTATCATTTTTTACAGGCTGCTTCCCCCACAGTAAATTTTGCCATGGGTATTGCCACAGCCACTGCTAGCAATCCCATAATGCTGTATAGCTGTTTTTTGTGGTGCATTGTTCGGCACTACTTACACAAGAGACAGACTAAAGTGGGAAGTGTTCTTTCTCCCCCTGCAGCAGACAGTCCTCTGACTGGGTAGCTCTCCTTTGACCAGCAGGAGGCAGGAGAACACAGTAGACCTTTCTGGGCATGCTCCTCCTGCGCTAGCCCTGCTGCACTTGCCAGTTCGTTCTTCTGCCACAGAACGGCAAGAGCTCTGTGATCAGGCTCCAGGGAAAATCCTGTATCCTCTAAAAAAAATAAAATAAAAAAAAAATAAAAGAAAGAAAACGGGTATTTGAGAAGAAAGAAGAAGAAGACAGAAGAGTCAAGGGGGAATCCTTGACTGACAGGGCAAGAGGGGTCCGCGGCCTCGGCAGGAGCTGTTGGCAGCGGGACAAGTGCCCTGGCCTACTCCTACGCAGCAGCCTGGGAGTAAGGAGCAGCCCAGCGCAGGAAAGAAGCGGGCTCACTCCTCCGTCCCGAACGGCCCCTTACAGTGCATTGAGGCCTGTTCTCCCCGGCATCCCCACATCCTCTCGGGTAGACAGAGTGCCGGCGGCAATCCTGTTCTATCCCTTGCGGCAGCGGCGGGAGAGAGGATCAGCTATGGAGGGCGCCTCCGCTACCGAGGTAAAGCCTTTAAGGTTCAGGCATCGGTTCCAGTAGGCTTCGAGGCCCTGGTTCCCCCTGCCCCCCTCCCTCCCCATGCCCCTTCCCCACCCCCTAAAAAGGTCTACGGAGCGGGCGCAGGTGTGGCCTAATCCATGCCCATCTTGTTTTCCCGGCAGGCCTCTGTCCAAGGAGACGCGCCAGAGAACCCCGCTTGTGCTGAGGCCCTGGGTACTCAATCAGAGGCTTTTCTGATTTTGAATCAGACAATGGGAANCATGCCCCTTCCCCACCCCCTAAAAAGGTCTATGGAGCAGGCGCAGGTGTGGCCTAATCTATGCCCATCTTGTTTTCCCGGAAGGCCTCTGTTCAAGGAGACGCGCCAGAGAACCCCGCTTGTGCTGAGGCCCTGGGTACTCAATCAGAGGCTTTTCTGATTTTGAATCAGACAATGGGAAAAATTCTCCAGGTCCTTTCAGTACTCGGGGACGAGCAGGAAAAAAAAAGTAGGGAGACTCAGGGGAAGGAGAGGGCCCCTCCCCCTAAAAAGAGGCTGAGGCAAACTAAAAGGGCGTGAAAATCTCGCCGCCCAGTAGGGGGTGCCATTTCCCACTTTGGGATCTCCACGGGCCTCTGACCAGTTCAGCTCATCAGAGGAGGGAAACAGGGAATTGGGGGCAACGGGGACTAGCCTCCACTCCCACTCGGGCTCAGAGGAGAAGTCTGGTGAATTGCATTCAGGCCTGGAGGAGGGGAAATGGCAAGAAGCCTCCCCGTCCTCCTCAGACAGAAACAGGCAATTTCCCCTAAATTACAGAGAGGAATTGATGGCCCGGGTTGTAAAAACACTGCACCTGGAAGAGAAGCCGTTAAAAGCTCAGTCCTCAGTTTCAGAGGAGGAGGACGAAAGTCTCCTTATCCCATCAGTTCTGGGAAGAGATATGGGTGTGCCACTGAACAGGGCCTTTGAGAAGTTGGTCCTGACAGAATGGAAAACCCCAGCCAAGGCTAGCAGGATGAATAAAGTGCAGGAGATGCTGTACACCTTCTCCAGAAAAAAGGAGGGATTGTTTAAAAACCCAAAGGTGGACGCAGCAGCGGCCTCTTTGGCTAGACAGACGGTTTTCCCTATAGAGGGGGACTGTTTCCCAAAGGACCCTACAGACAGGGCCATTGAGGGGGCTTTAAGGAAGGGGCTTGATGCCTCCTCTAACTCACTGCACATTAACTCGCTGCTCTCTTCGTATCTTGCCAGGGCCAACGTAGTGTGGCTCCAGGAAATGCAGGATGAGACCATTTCAGAGGAGAGATGTAAGGTGCTCTCTTCTCGGGTAACGTTGGCCAGCGCCATAGGTGCTTGCTGACACCTATATGGATGCTCTGTCCTGGTAAGACTGATCAATTTCGATGTCAGTGGTGGCCAGAAGGAGGCTGTGGCTGAGATCCTGGCAGGGCGATACCACGGCCAAAACGCTGCTCGTAGAAGGACCCTACAAGGGGTTTAAGATGTTCGGCACCTGCTTAGACAAGGTGTTGCCAGAGGCAAGTGATAAGGCAAGTGATAAGGCCAAGTCTAAGATGCTGCAGCAATTTGGAGCGAAAAGGAGACCTTTAGGTTTGGACCTACTCTGTCCAACTCCTTCCACAGGTGGCCCCAGGCAGGGGAGAGGGACTATACCAGGCAGTCCTTTCGATTCAGAGGCCAGGGGCAGCACAGATCTAACCGGAGTAGGCAGCGAGAGCCTTTCGCCCCTCAGTCAGCCAAGCAAGCATGACTTGCAGGGGGAAGAGGTCATAGGAGGCAGGTTGTTCCTTTTCTGCGAGGCCTGAGAAGCTTCGATTTCAGACACCTGGGTCTTACAGATAGTGTGTCAGGGTTACGTATTGGAGCTGCTAGGCAAACCAAGGCCCAGGTTCATTCCCTCTCCTGTCTCAAGGAACCCTCAAAAGAGCATGGCCATGTCCAAGGAGATAGCCAGGTTGCTGGATACGGGGGCGATAGAGGAGGTTCCCTTTGACGAGAGCAGCCTAGGCCTCTACTCAATTTTCTTAATTCCAAAGAAGACCGGTCAGTGGAGAGCTGTTTTGGACCAAAAGGCTCTGAACAAATATATAAGGCCACAAAGGTTCAAGATGGAGACAGTTGGCTCCATCTGCCACAGCCTGTTCAAAGACGATTGGCTGGCTTCTTTGGACCTGAAGGAGGCCTACCTTCACGTCCCCATATTTCAGGACCACAGGCAATGGTTCCGTTTTGCTTTCAAAGGGAGACATTGGCAATACCGGGCCCTCCCCTTCGGGCTATCATCAGTGCCACGAACATTCACGAAAATTCTGGTAACTTTGGTAGCGAATCTTCGCCAGGAGGGGGTTCACGTGTTGCCATACCTGGATGACCTCCTGATCAGAGCTCCATCGCAGGAGAGAGCGTCCAGGGATGTGAACAGGGTGGTCTCCTATCTCAGAGACCACGGCTTCATCACGAATCTGGACAAGGGCCAGCTAACACCGACTCGCAGGTTGGAACACCTGGGAGTCATATTAGATACAACCTCAGACACCGTCTTTGTCCCAGAGGAGAGAAGGGAGAAGATCCACTCCCTCGCTCATCTGGTGCAGGCCAGCCAGAAATTAAGGCTCAAGACTCTGGCAAGGTTCCTGGGGCTGATGGTGTCGTGCTGCCGCCAGGTCCAGCGGGCTCGTTGCAGCTTACGCTCCTTGCAGCGGCAGCTCAGGCCTTTCCAAAAAGAGCTCACCCAAGGGGAAAATGGTTGGGTGTCAGTCCCAGACCACCGCAAATCCTCCATGTCCTGGTGGTTAAACCCCAGCATTTTCAATCTAGGGGTGCCACTAACAGAACCCTCTCGGTGGGTAGTAACCACCGACGCCAGCCTGAGGGGTTGGGGGGACGTTCCATCCAGGGGCTATGGTCTCCGGAGGAGTGTTCCATGTCAATAAATTTGTTAGAGCTCAGGGCCATCCAACTGGCCCTGGAAAGATTTTTCTCTTTGACACAGAAGGTTCATGTCCTAGTCTATACAGACAACACCACAGCCAAGGCCTATATGAATCATCAGGGGGGCTCCAGAGCTCGCCCCCCACCCCCTGCAGAGGGAAGCAGAAAAGTTGTTCAACTGGGCTCAGATTCATCTCAGCTCCCTAAAGGCCCTACACATAAAAGGGAAGGACAATCTCCAGGCAGATTGGCTCAGCAGGGAGACTCTGGACCCCCACGAGTGGGCACTGAACAGGGAAGTTTTTGTCAGCCTAACAGAGGTTCGGCAGGCCAGTCATGGACCTATTTGCGACAAGGGAGAATGCCCAGGTGGAGCGCTTCAGAGGCAACAGGGATCGCTTCCCTGGATGCCCTGAATCAGAAATGGCCAAAGGACCTTCTGTTTGCTTTCCCCCTGTTTCCTTTGCTGTCCAGGACGGTGGCAAAAATCAGATGGGAGAAGGCGCTGATCATCCTGGTGACTCCATGGTGGCCGAGATGTCCTTGGTTCTCGGACCTCATGGAGCTGAGCATGGAGGACCCTTTCCAGCTCCCCCTGGTCCCAGACCTCCTCTCGCAGGGCCCTCTGTGGCACAAGAATCTCAACTCTTTAAGACTGACAGCATGGAAGTTGAAAGCATAGCCCTTCGCAAGAAGGGTTACTCGGAGGCTGTCTGATCAATGCTTTTACAAGCTAGGAGGCCAGCCACTAGGAGGTCCTACAGGGCTACATGGAGGGTTTTCTCCCTGTGGGCCCTGTCTAAAGGGGTAGCCCCCTGCAAGCCTTCGGTCTCACGGGTGCTAGACTTTTTGCAGGCTGGGTTGGAAAAAGGTCTTAAGTATAACACTCTGGCGGGGCAGGTGGCAGCCTTAAATTCAGTCTAGTCCACCTTAGCCAACATGCAGCTGGCAAATCATAGGCACATCCATCAGTTTTTGAGGGCAGCAAAACACCTTTCCCTGCCAGTGGTGCATAGATGCCCCTCATGAAAATGAAACCTCGTAATAGACGCCTTGACAAGACCCCCCCCCCCTTTGAGCCTTTAGCACAGGTCTCCCTGTACATGCTGTCCCTGAAGATGGCTTTCTTAATTGCAGTGACATCGTCCAGACGAATGTCGGAGCTGTGGGCCCTCTCGGTGGAAAGTAATTTCTGTGTGTTTCATAAACAGTCGGTCACACTTAGGCTAGATCAGGCTTTTCTCCCTTTTCCATAGGTCACAAGAGGTGAGCTTACTGTCTTTCTGCCCCAAACTGGTGCACCCTACAGAGAAAAGATGACATACTTTGGACATGCGCCGGGCTCTAAAGATTTACCTGGTGAGAACTCAAGGTTTTCGAAAATCCATGGCACTTTTTGTTAACCTGCGTGCTAGTACCCGGGGTACAAAGCTGTCAAAGACCTTGATTTCTAAATGGGTGAAGCAGGCAATTATAGAGGCGCACAAGGCTAAGGGTAAGGTTCCGCCCCTTCAGATCTGGCCTCACTCTATTAGGGGAGCTGTAACCTCCTATGCTTTTAAGACAAGAGCATCATATGAGGAGATCTGTAGGGCTGCTACATGGTCCTCTGTCCATACGTTCGTCAGACACTATAAAATAGATGCCTACCAGTCAGCTGAGGCTGCTTTTGGGAGGAGAGTGCTACATGTGGTACTGGACCCTCCCGGGGCTGTCTCTTCCCTCCCTTAGAGTATTCAGCTTGGGTATATCCCAGCCGGAGGACTGTCCTGCTGCAGGGGGAGAAAAGAGAATTGGTCACCTACCTCGATGAATTATTTTCTTCCTCTGTTACGCAGACAGTCCTCCGGACCCAACCCAGAGGTCAGGAGGGTCATGGGAGGGGGAAGTACTGAATTCAGGTCAAATTTGTTAGCACCTAGTGCTCAAGTTATAAGGTTTTGGGTGATTTCAGAAGTTAAGGGTTATTGTTGGCATTATTAACAGTAGGCCTGGGGCAGTAGAGTTGTGGAGTTTTTTTATTCCCAAACATGAGACTGCTTTGGTACTCATGGCAAGTGCAGCAGGGCTAGCGCAGGAGGAGCATGCCCAAGAAGGTCTACTGTGTTCTTCTGCCTCCTGCTGGTCAAAGGAGAGCTACCCAGCCAGAGGACTGTGCATAGCAGAGGAAGAAAAGAATTCACCGAGGTAGGTGACCAATTCTCTTTTCTCATGTTACGAGAAGCATACAGGAAGGAATTAGAACATTATTAAACCAGTGTTGAGCCCTAATTTGTGAATCAGGAGTGAGTCATCAAAAAAAAATGCAGGGGAAACAGGTTCTGCCTCTCTCTCTCTCTCTCTCTCTCTCTCTCTCTTGTTTCATGAGAATGCATCCTGAAATTTTCAGCATTATGGAAAAAAGCTTTGCATCATTTTATTGATAGCACAATCTAGTTTTATTTGGAAGAGCATTTGGCAGGCAGGGATGAGGGTTGGTTGGGTTATTGGGTAGGTTTGTGGGGAGGGTAGGAATTTTGAGGAGAGGGAGGGTTTTACTGCACAAATTTTTATTGTTGTTTTATGATCGTAAGCCATCCTGGGAGCATTATGTGATTGTAAGCGTTGTGGGAGGGGCAGCATATAAATTTGAAAAATAAATAAATAAGGTACTAAGAACTTTTATTTCTTTACTTTCTTCACAGGTAGTAAACTAAAAGGCACATGTTTTTCCAACCTCTTTCAGCAATGTGCTGCCATTTGCTCAGAGTTAATAGCTATTCAGGACTCAATCCTGAAGTTAGTGAATATTTGCCTGAATAAAGACTATGGGTACAGCCACATGAGCTCAGGCGGGACCGATCCCTGTGTACTACAAGATGGGCAATTGCAGCTGCCACACTTTGATGCCAGCAAGGAGATCAGGGCACATGATCCACCCCCTGCAGGGAAACTGGGCGGGTGTGCTGCCGTCAAACATCCCGCCATGCCCTGGGGTGGACTGAGGAGCTGGCCACATGTGAAGTTATGCTTAGCAGGGGTCAAGATTTTTTTGTGGGAGGTAGGTTAATGAAAAAATTAGCCTTTTCAGTACTGAAAAAATATATTAAAATCATTTGGAGTCTGAGAACTTTATCAGTTTTTCAGAAAATTTCATCAGAAATGTTCTACTTAATTTTTGGTTTTTAGTGCCCTCACCCTCAAATGGGATTTTTCCCTTTCCTGACTACAAATTTACTCCAATTTATTGCCACATCTCTGATTTCCCAGTGTGCTTGGAAGACATGATTTGGCCCACAGACGTCAGGGGAACTTCTAGATATATTGAGGGAGCGAATTCTTCGGGTCAAGTTCCTGCTGTCTGTCTTTGAAGCTGGAGAAAGTGGGTTCTTTCCACTTAGCAGAATTTTTTCTGAAAACAGTCTCCCAGTCTGATCTAATTCATCTTGGAAATGATAAGGAGGGGGAAATGGCTTGAAGGACCATGAATTGGCTTTCTCTGTGTGTAGTGTGTGTGTGTGCATGCACGCACTCACTCACTCACACACAGATACACAAAATGTCCAGATGGGGAGGCAGACATCAGATCATCTGAAAGTGGCCCTTTTCTGAGAATCAGATTTAGGAATTAGTGGATTTCTTTCCTCGACACAGAATAAAGGATTGTAGTATTTAAAGTGTGTTTTGACACAACTGGATTTCTCAGCTTTTGGGGAGCAGATTTACAATATTAGTACATACAGTGAATTGAAAGGATGATTTCAAAGCTTAGCTATAAATATTTTTGTAGAATCCATACATAATTTAAAGGGGGAAAAAAATCAAGTGCCAGTTTTAGGTCCTAATCCTGCAAACATATGGATAATCCCATTAGCTTTCATTTACACCATTAGGACCAGATCATTTTGAAAGAAATTTTCCTCCTGAGTGGTTCTTAAACTTTTGTTGGCTCCATTTTGATACTTAAATATCATTTCATGATTCAAGACAGCAATGAAAGTAAAGTAAAGCATAGGAAAAGCTGTACCAGCTGAGATTGTGACTCCATCTGCAGCATGATCAAAAAGTGGCCCTTTCTGAAAATAAGATTTAGGAATGAGTGGATTTCTTTCCTAGACACAGAATAAAGCATTGTAGTATTTCAAGTGTGTTTTGACACAACTGGATTTCTGAGCTTTTGTGGAGCAGATTTACACCCTTAGTTGGGGTTCCAACCTACAATATGAAAACCTTTGTTACAGAGGTTTGTGTCTTTAGCTCTGAAGGCCTCCAATTCAGTCCCCAGTGTTGGACTCTGTTGTATTTCTCTTGGATCATCACAGATAATGTTGTGAACCCTCAAAACTATGCCAGTATGAGACACTTCTTTGCTGGGGATTTTTCATTTCCAATTTATCCCACCAGGTGTCACCCAAAGCTTATGATATGGGTAAGTTATTACCCTGGGAGTTTTTGAAAATGGCTTGCAGGAACATATGATTTTTAAAAAAAACAAACAGAAAAAGTCTTAAAACAATTCATAAATAAAAGCTTCAGGATTGTGAAGGCCAGTAGCATAGCTGTGTTTATACAAAGATTGGATATATTCTTGGAGGTCCATAAATTAGGCTATTAGTCAAGTAGGTCAGGAGATGCAACCTCTGACCATAGGGAGCTGGAAGTAAACAGCAGGGAATGGATCACTCTATTATGACCTGGTAGGTATTTCTCTGATGCAACCAAGATTGGCCACTGTTGGAGACAGGATGCTGGGCTCGATGGACCATTGGTCTGACACAGTATGGCACTTGTGTTCTTTGGATTGCAGCCACTTAAAATGAGGGCATTTTCTAACCTGCAAAGTTATAGTAAAAGGAAGGATGAGTCTGTATGAGAGTTTTGGTCTGTCATTCTTGACCATATTCCTTTAATGAAAGTAGCAATTTTTTGAAATGATGTATCTTGATAATGCTTGTCTGATAAGCATATCATCTCAGAGATAACTTAGCAGAGAGCAAGAAATCAGTAAGGCATGTGGTTCTGCCACATGAAAGCTATCTCAGGAAATGTCCAGCAGATATAATGAACTGCAACATGGCTGTCTATTTCCAGTAGCCACCTCCAGTGGGCACTCTCTCACCTCTACCCAACTTGGTAGGGAGTGGACTGGAAAAAGGTCCAAAGCCAAACCTATAATAATCAAATCTTCTCTTGGCGGTGTGGGAGGGGAGTCTGGGATATGGCAGGAATGAGGGAGTGGATGGGATATAGGCAGGTATGGAAGCACAGTAGAATGGACAGAAGGTATAGGATAAGGGCACAGACTAAAGACTGCAACAACAATAACAGCCGGAACTATTGACAGGAACAGGAGATAGAAGACAGGATGGGTAGGAGAAACACAGTGGATTTCTTCCCTGTCTCTGCTGTGGGAGGCTGGAACCCAGCAGCTGAAGTTACTTTAGCCTAGGTCTAGGCCTGTTCCCTTCCTAAAGTTTAGCAGCTCTGGTCTCGCCTCAGCAGCACTTTAGGAACTAAGGGAGCAGGCCTGGACCTAGGCTAGAGTAACTTCAGCTGCTGGGTTCCAGCCTCCCACAGCTGCCTATGAGCCATACTTCCCTTGCTGGCCCCCGGTGCTGTTGGGGTCCTACTCAGAATGCCTGAGTAGTACTCCCTGCCTGGAGCGCATTCCCCCACCTGAATATCTTGTTGCCAGGTTCTTGAAGCTAGACCTAGGTAGCAGGAAGAGTCTGGCAAGCAACCATTTAGAGCTGCATGACCACTGCTGAGGGGAAAGGGTGAGGATGGAGCTGAGGTGCCAGCTGATCAGGCACAAACTCCCTCCACCAGATCACTTCAGTGGCATGGCCTCTTAGCCTCTCTTCTGGCAGCATGTTGGATGTGCAGCAGGGAGATACCAGAGAACAGGTACCCTCAAATAAGATGGTTTGTGTAGGTTATAGGGGGACCTGGCTCCCAACCTCAGTGATCTGAGCACTCATTATATATTTATTTAGTCTAATTAAAAAACTTTGAAGGTTTGTTCTTCATCACTGGATATTTCACTGCTATAGTCTGGGTCAGCAGTTAGTTGGTTCAGAGACTTTGGCTGCGAAACAAGAACCACTTACACTGGAGTAAACTGTGGATCACAGCTTTTGAAATAAAAACAGGACTCGCGTATGAATATTCAAAAGTGCTTTCTGTGCTTTGACAATTCATACTCAGGCCAGAGGATAATTACGAGATCTAAAGTTTCTGGACTGAGTTGCATCAGGACTCAGTTGTATCAGGAAGGGAATGTTCCTCTCCTCTTCTCCTTGAATAACACAGTGAAGGAATATAGCTTCTTAACTCTCCAAAATGATATGTCTCCAGTTAAATGCTGCATTTGATCCATGGGTCAATGTCTTAATTGGTGGATTAATCAACTGCCACCTTTTCTCCTCTTTAAGTTCTTCACAGAAACACATTCCCAGCGAAGGTATCTAGAAATGTGGAGAGATTTCAAGAAGTTTTTATCAGACACCTTTGAAGGATGTTCAGACTGGGAAAGATATATGTAGGTTGACAAGTGGTTCCCATAGGCAGTGTAGAATTTCTAATGGACCAGGAGGCACTTGTCAGATCAGAGAAGGTCGGTTGGCCCTCTGTGTGCTCATTATGAGCTGGCCATGACTGAACAAGGCAGGAAGCTTCAGTCCTTGTGGTGCTGCAGCCCTCTCCAGAAGAATGGGAGAGGGAATGGGAAGGGGGTTGAATAACTGCTAAACTGAGCATGTATGATTTGCATGATACCAATTTTATACATACCAATTTGGGAGTTACTTTTCAAAGCAGTGTTGCACTTTACTGAGCTAGCCATGCAACACGAGGGCTGAAATGAATCTATTTTTGTAATCTCAAAGCTAATTTAAATATTCATTCCCCCAAACCAATACCCAAATTTGTCTTTATAACAAAATCTGCTTCTTTGTTAATTGGGTATTTATTTATTACTTTGTTACTTTGGTGTTTCAGTAGTTTGATTACTTTGTTCTTAGTTATTTGGTGCTCTCTTGACTTTCTGCTGCATTGTGTTACAGGAGATGGACCAATGACATTCACATTCATGTTTTGTTTTGTTTTTGGTAAAAATGCCAGATTGTCATACCAAAGACACAAAGTACTGAATACCAAAATGCGCAAAAGTCTAAAGTACCAAATACAGAAATCCTGAAGTAAGGAATTCACAAAGTGATGCGTATTGAAATATGAAGTCACTGGAAAGCTGAAGCAAAGAACTGAAATCAAAATGTGAAACCGCAGAAAAAGGTGGAAGTAAATACCACTTTCATACCTGCTTTGCTAAAACAAAGACTAATATACCAAATTGAGTATTCACTTCAGATATTCATTTCAGGTTCAACACTCGTGCCTGCAGAAGAGTATTATTGCCCACAGTTCAGAGCCAGAGAAATTAAGGCTCAGAAGGGAAGCTTTCACAGGCCCAGTTCTCATTTACTTTGAGTGGGACTATGTGCCTAACTGCTACATATGCCTTAGAAATTTCCTACAGGAATTAACTTGTGCAAGGTCACAGAGTGGCTCGCTCATTGAATGGACAACAGAGCACAGATCTTCTGACTCCCTGGACCTGAGCTGCTAAATCAGGTTTCCTGCATGTTTTAAAAAAATGTACATAGTGCCCCCATGCCGTGGCAGCCAGAGCGCTTCACATAGAACTAACATGACTTTTAATCCTCACAACAACGTTAGGCTGAAAGAATATTGTGACTGGCCCAAGGTCATCCAGTGCGTTTCTGGCTAAGGTGAGACTTGAACCTGTCTTCAAAAGTGCCACATGGGTGCAGCCCCAATTAGGGTTGCCACTGTTTGCAGTCTGACCCTGAGACTCCCATAGGTCAAAATGTGGCAACCCTAACCCCAACTGATGTGAACGAAGCTTGCACAAACATTGCATTTTGAGAAAAATGCCTAACTCTTGTTAGTCTGCAATTTTATAAAGAAAAAAATTAAATCCAGCTACTTGACATAGTTCCTTAGTGAAAATGGACAGAGCCCAAGAGAAAGTGGCAATTCAGATCTTTCTGACTCTTGGACAGATTTCTTACCTTTCTTACAAGGTGAGCAAAATCACTGCTCTCCCTCACAGGAAGCCTTAGTACTGGCCGAGTGAAGGCATCCAAAGATGATCCATGGGCAACTATCAGGATAGTGCCAACTGTAAGAAACAAAGGTAGTAA
This sequence comes from Sphenodon punctatus, assembly GCA_003113815.1. Classification (NCBI taxonomy): domain Eukaryota; kingdom Metazoa; phylum Chordata; class Lepidosauria; order Sphenodontia; family Sphenodontidae; genus Sphenodon; species Sphenodon punctatus. Next base: position 1,612,304 of record QEPC01001673.1, on the reverse strand, counting down.
GAAAGCTGTAAGCCTACACAGCTAAGTCACTGGTGATTATTTTTAGAAACATGAGATTTCATAATTGCAGACAGGTGGCCGGCTGGCCAGTCTGGAGGCCAAGGAAGAAAGAATGCTTCTCCTCTAGGAAGACAGGTTCTTTCCAGGCATGGAGGAGTGAGTGAGACTTGGCCTGAGTGAAAAGTAAGCTATCTTTGCAGGCTTGGAGTCAGGGGCTTAGCTAGGTGGGCCCTGGTGCAGAAGATGGAATGGCCCCCCAGCTGGAGTAATCTACTCCAGTGTGCATAGACACACTACATACATGTGGGCCCCCCAAGTACATGGGGCCCCGTGCGTCTGAACCTATTATAGCTATGATGGGAGGAGGCTGAAAAACGAATGGGCTTTTTGGAAAACCTGTTTGTATTGTGTCAGTGGATTAAACGGATACATTCAAGCACATAACCAAGTCTGTAGCTGAGTAAACTGAAGGACGGAAAGGGAAATGTAACATAGCTACATAGATGTACTAATCTAACACAGACTTCTGTTTAATAAACCAGTACAAAGAAAGAGTGCTCACAGCCTCTGTCATGGGACTTTTCACAAGTCAAATCTGTTTGCTTCTGTGACTGAAAAAAGACATAGAAAGCAAGACTGAAATATTTACCATCACTTGCGGAGGAGCTGACAATCTGTGTTATTACTGCAGAGCATCTGCTTACATAGTCCTCATAACTCTCTGATGGCACCAGTGAGGAAAGTGGAACACTGCATCTATTAACCAAAGCACAGAGAAGTGACTGATCCAACTAACTTGTTTCTGTTTATTAGGAACGTCAGGTCAGTCTGAAAACTTGTAGTCTAAAAGTGTAAACCATTCTTGCCAACTGATGTTGGTCTAATAAAATGCATCGTCCTTTCCAAATGCATAATTCCAGCCAGGGTTCAAATCCTGTATTAGCCATGAACTCACTGGATGGCCTTGGTCAAGTCACGATTTCTCAGTCTCAGTCCTCCATCTGTGAAATGGGAGTAACAGTGACCTACCTGACTGGGTTGTTAGGTGAAGGCAAATGAGATAAGGATTGTAAAGCACTTTGAACACTGGGAGTGCCAAAGAAAAAGAAGTGATAAATCATCTCTCTCTAGCATTGTCAAACCTCAGTAAACAAGATGGCAGATGGATTTATTTTATGCTGTTGTTACCACTAATTTGTGTGACATGAGGCCAGATTCTGATACAGATGCTGAGGAGTGGCTTAATTCATGAGTGTAGGAAATAGAAGGCTGGAGCCCCTTTTAAGAAACTGGAAAAACTGGCCTAAAGAGAAGCTGAGTGGAAACAGCTGTGAGAGGAACCCATGGAATATGTATAATATTTTATTTTCTATGTTTTTATTGATGTTGTAAGCTGCCCCAAGTTGCTGTTGGCAGGAGAGGGTGGGGTATAAGTTTTTAAAATAAATATATATTTTTAAAAAAATGTTGATGCTTCAGTGGGAGGCTGGCTGGCTGGCAAGTAAGGAGTTGAGGAGAGGTTCTTTGCAAACTCAGGTCTAAATTCCAGGACTCAGCAAGGTTGTGGGGCTCAGCCTTCTGGAGACAACCCATGGAGTGGAGCCAGCTGTAACTGGAGGAACCATCAGGAGGATCTCACTGCTTCTTGGGCACTCCCAGATGGGATAATTCTTATACACCCAGGAGGGGCTGTGACATGGTGTTAATAGACTGAATCCTATTGTGGAACAAGCTGGTGGTGAAGGCGGGCTGTAAGGGGAGGCTGGCGGGCTGCAAGGGGAGGCTGGAGGCCAGAGAGAGATCTAAGATATAGGTCTTGGACTCTGAGCGCTTACCTCAGGATCAGGGCCCTGTGGGTATTAATTGAATCCAGTGCTAAGGGGATTATAGAATAATCTATAATTATAGTTTATGGATTGTGGAGTTTGGATTTTGTGTGAGTTGGAATCTTGAGCTAATGTTCCCAAGGACCTGCCAGTGCCACCTTCTGGGGCCTGTTGAGCACACCTGGCTACAATGAGTAATCCCAGTGAATGAATTCTAGATGCACTGAATGGCTGAGAGTTTCCTCACTTCAACTGAGCCAGAATTTCACACATTATTGACTCCAGTGTATGTACTATGATATGAGTAAGGATATTACAATCTGGCCCCTAGTGAAAATTTGGAACAAGTCAAACTACTGTATGCCCAAGAAACACTTCTACTTGAAGGGAAAAAAAGATACAAAGTCAGGCTGCTTCAGCAAAAAATACTAAAAAGAAAATGTAACTGCCCAGACAAGCCAACACTAAAGCTTCAGGATCTGGCTCCGTCTAGAAGGTCTGACTCAGCTTTTGCTTAGTTTACCTTTGCAAAAGTTCCCACTGCCATTAATTCGACAATTTCCTAGGTTCAGCCCCTTGCCCATACCTTCCCTGACTTTAATAAAACTCTTTAAGAGTGTAATCCACAAACCACTTAGAGTGTAGTTCTGTTGAAGCCCATAGGGAAAATCCTCAAGACCCAGTGGATCTGACACTTAATTTTTCAATGCTACCTTTAGAAAAGCTACTTATAAGAGAAACTAAAATGCTTGTTTAAGCAAAACTACCGAAACATCCAAGACTGGGGATTTTATCGTTAAATATCCTCGTTGATCTTACCTGCCTGAGGAAGAGCTTTGTGTAGCTTGAAAGCTTGTACAGACTTGCTAACTGAAGCTGGCCTGATAAAAAGTATTACTTTCAATACTTCCCCTCTTGCCTCGCATACTTGGGACCAACACGGTAACCTAACCACACTACAAACTACAGGTGAAATAGACAGGCAATAAGCAGAGAGGTGATGTGGCTTTCTCAAGGTTGTGCATCAGATTATGGCAGAGTCACAAACAGACTGTAGGTCTCCTGATGCCCTGACCACTGTCCTGTCCACAACAGCAGCCTGTCTTTCCCTGCCCCTAGTGATGGGTTTCATTTGAATGGAGTGCCTCTACTGGTAAGAATAGCTAGAAACCTAAATCTAAGGGGAAACGATCATACCTTTTATTTAAATTAAATGTGAATCAGTGGGTAGAGATGTTTTGCATATTGACTTGGTAAAAATTCCCCTGCTATATGCAATATTTCCAGGAAGGATATTATTATATTGTGGGTTTTTTCCCCTCTGTGTGATAGGGTGATTTCAGACGTTACGCGGTCCCGAATCACCACAGTGGATTCCCAGCAGTGGCGAGTCGAACAACCACCCCCCGTGGTCAATAAAAGCCCTGACGGGACCTGGACCACGGCAGGGAATCGGGCCACCAGACTACGGCTCAGGGCAGTGCAACAGACATGACACTGATTCACAGCCATGGTCAAAACACCCAGAAGGCACTGGGGAGGGGCGGGACACAGATATGGCCGGCTCAGGGCAAACGAAGCCAGATGGGACAAAAGGAAATGCCCACACAAGGGAAATGGGAAGGGAGGGGGAGGAGGGAGAAGAAACGCTGGGGTACCACACACAACAGGCACAGAGACAACGAGGGCACAGTGGAACACACAGCACACGCACAGGCGCACTCACACCCAGATGGGAAAGGAAGGGAAGGGAAGGGGGGGACACAGCGGGACAGACAACAAGCACAACACAACGGGCACGGGAGGGGGGCGCAGGACAGGGAAGAGGGGGGAAACAGCCCCGGGGCAAGGCAGGACACAGGCAACGGCAGGCAGAACCCCAACAACAATACAGCCGGCACGGGCAACCCCACAGCTACACAGTCAGTCCTGAAAGGGGGGGGGACCCTGTAAGGTTGGGACCAAGGCACAGTTGGAGGCCACACGGAACAGGGAGTGGCCCGGGAACAGTCCAGGAGACACACACAGGCCCCAAGTGTTGGCGAGGGTGCAATGGAGGAGAGGCAGGTGATCTGGAGCCGTGCAGTCAGTCCAAAGTCACACGCCCCCCCCAGGTGGAAGCCGGGAGGTGCAGTCTGGGGGCCCTGGAACCCCGAGGTCACACAGGTACCCAAGGGGGGGGGGGCTGGGGCGCTGGAGGGAACGCTGGTGGATGAGGATGGGCATTAGCACCCAGGGGAGCCGGGGCGCGGTTTGGAGAGCTGGACTCGGACACCGGAGAAGGCAGCCATGGAGGGGAACATCGGTCGCAGGGGCAGATGGGGGGGGGCAGAGGGGCCCCGGAGCCACAGGCAGGGCCAGAGGTACCCTGGGAAGCAGGCAGCACAGCAGCATGGCCGGGACATCAAGGAGGGAGCAGGCAGCGGACCACGGCAGCAGGGCAGAGGTGGGAGCTCACAGCGGGGCCAACAACTGGGGCCTGGAAGGCACTGGGCGACTCACAGCCAGCTGCTGAGGGCCACATAGCGGCCAGGGGCCGGGTGGCCTGCCAGGTGAACGAAGTGAAGCCAATGAAGCATGCCCTAGCAGTACCCCAACATGGATATGTGGTGGGCGACCAGGTAGTAAGCCTCGAATGGATCCTGCATGGAGAGCCCCAACTACACATCTGAGCAGGACCACACACCTGACAGCGCCGCCAACTCCGCCACGGTGGGCTCAGACAAGCAGTAGTCAGCAGTGGGGGGCTACGGAACGTGACCCAGCTCCAACAGCCAGTGATACACCACCCCACAGGAGCACTGGTACCCTTGGGCCCCTTGAACGCAGCCAAAGTAGGACACGGCCAAGGCAGGTCCCCCCTCCACCAGACAGACCATGTAGGTGGCCAGGCTGCACACGGAGAGGGCAGACACGGTCTCCACTGCAGACCAACCCACATGCAAGTACCTCATCTCCAGAATGCGCCCATTGGGAAAGGGAACCAGCCCCAGAGTCTCAGCATGCAGCCGGCAATCCCGGGCGCTCGCCTCATAGCCAAAGTAATGAAGGCCAGAGCTCAGACTCACATAGACACCCGACAGACTGTCTGGGCAGCTCAGGAGCAATTGCACAGCCGGGGTATGCCACAGGTCGTACAGGGCCATGGTCTCACGGAAGGTCCACGTATGAGGGGCCCCATGGGGATCGGGAGCCGGGAGCCCGGTGGAAGCGCAGCCAGCCATGGTCCAGCAAGCCATGGGGACTGACACCACAGAAAGGGGGGGCCCCACATTCCACGGAAGGGCTGGAGGGGATGAAGGGGAGCCCCAAGGCCAAATGATACGGCCACAGGCCGCAACAAGGCATGGCAAACAAGTGAGGCGTGGGGTGCGGATCCAGAACAGCTGCAGGACCCGAGCACACAGACAGGTCAGCCGCAAACTAATCAGGCCGGTGAGGACACAATGTTACCAACACAGAGGGGTGGGAGGTGATGACAGCAGGAATGCAGATGCTGCCAGCATGCCTGGGTGTATGCCGGTCCTCCTGCCATCCTGGGCCGCCTGCCCTGCAGGAGCCGGCTGGGCCAACCGGGCGGGGGGTGCCCTGGGCCAACATGGCTACCCCCGCCCAGTCGCCAGGTAGCAGCCCGGGGGCGGGGCAACAAGTGCCCCAGCCTATAACGAGGCCAGCTGTACCCCACCCAGGGCAGGCGGCACCAGGGAGCGCAGCAAGTTGGGCGCCTGAGGGATGCCCCATGCGCTCTGTGCTGAGTGGTCCGCTTGCACACCGATCAGCAACACATCCTGACTGCTGCGATGCACCTGGGTGCCCAGCTGTGGGTTAGCATGGCCTGGAGTGCTGCTAGGGCCCGGAGAGTCCACCATGCCCTCAGGCGCTCCCTGGCCCAGCTCAGGGCTCAGCGGGTGTCTGGGGCAGACCGGCAGGCCCTAATCCACGGTCGGAACAGAGCAGCTGTGCTCCGCGAGGCGGCCGGGTGCCTCCAATGGCGGCAGGAGACCATGGGGCGCATCGCTCTGCTCGCTATGCCCATTGCCCAGCGGGTATGGGTCAAAAAGCGGGCACAGGGCTGGTGGTCCCAGGCGCCGGCTTGGTGGGACAAGGCCGCCTGGAGGTTGCACTTTCGGATGGACAAGCTCACACTACTGTGGCTTGCGGAGCTGCTCACGCCCTGGCTGGAGCGGCAACACACCCCCATGAGGACCCCCATCCCCATGGTCTAGCGGGTGGCCATTGGGGTCTGGGGCCTAGCAACGCCTGACTCCTGCCGGTCCATTTTGCACTTGCAGCACTTTGGTGTTGGGGTGAACACTGTAGCCTGCATCCTCCGGGATGTATGCGAGGCCTCCGGAGGCCTACAGAGACTGGGAGGTGGATGCGTGGCCCCAGCTGGTGTTGCGGCGGCTTGGGAGGTTGGGGAGGCAGTGCGGGTGCCGAGGGGCCCGGCATGGGGGCCTGGACAGGAAGGGTGCCCGGCGGGACGGCTGCCATCACATACGCACTCATGGTGCCAGCGTGCAGGAGCAGCGAGGTCCCAATGTCATGGGATCTATCAATTTTTGCGGAGTGCTACCGCACCATCCCCTCGATGGCCTGTTCCAGCCACCCGAATGCCTCTTCCTGCCTGCTGTGGTCACGGCGCTCCCGCCTCCATTCCAGGTGCACCTCTGCCTGGAGCCTGCGGTCCCTTGCCTCTGCCTGCTGCAGGGAGCGCTCTGTGGCCGCCTCCATGTGATCCACGGCCGCTATCATCTGCTCCCCCTGTTCTGTGGTGGTGCGGACTATGTCCTCTGCCTGGTCCTCCCTCTGGCGCCGTACCCATGCCTGGTGCTCCCTCATCCATTGCGCTGGGGGCACGGTCCTGGGTTGCTGGGGCCCCTCGGCCTGCCCTGTAGAGTACACAGACATTGGTGGTTAGCCCCCCTGGCCGGCTGCCCCCTGGGTGGGGACACGATGGGGGGTATGGTCCCCCCCGGGTGGGCGGGCTGCCGCCCTTGACATTCCCTGGCCCCCAGGTCCCCCCCACCCCACGTGACTGGGGTCCCCCATCTGGCTTCCTGGGGGCCCCCCCACCTTGCTGTGGAGCCTCACCTGGGCCCTCCGGCTGCTGCTGGGGCCGTTCTCCTGCAGACTCCTTGCCCGCCTGCCTCTGGTGCTGGGGCGTTCTGTGCCCTGTGGGGATATGGGGGTGGGGTGGGAGGAGGGCTGTAGGCATGCCTGGGTGGCCCCCCGGCCCCCCGTACCGTGGTCCGGGGTGTTGGGGCTGGAGGGGGCCTGCCCCCTGGCCGGGGCTCCCTCCCCCCTCCCCCCTGGTCCATTTCTCCTCCCAGCTTCCTGCTTACCCTCAATGTCTGTCTCCAATCCCTCTGAGGCTGGCCCCTCTGTGTAGCTGGGGTCCCCCAGTGACCACTGACTGAGGGTGACCAGTGTGCCGGCCTTGGAGTCAGCCTGTCTGGCTAGGGGTTGGGGCCCTCCGGGTTGGTGTTGGGGGGGGCTGCTGGTCCCCGAGGTCCCTGGTCATTCCTCCTGGGGGTCGGGGGCCCTGGAGCCGGTGCCTTCTCAGCCAGCGAGGGGGAGGGAGTACATTGGCCCGCTCCCTGCCATGGCGCTCCCCACGAGGCGTGAGGCTACTATTGAGCCCTTCATGTGCAGTATGTGGTCCAGGGCATCATAGTAGGGGGTGGTCCAGGCTCCGTGCCTGTACCGCCAGTTGTTGTTCCGAATGGCCTTGTACCCCCTCTTGAGTTCCTTGGCCTTTAATCGGCACTGTGCCACAGTCCTGTGATGCTCCGCCACCTCCATTTCCGGCACGATTTCCCGGAACACGTGCTCGTTGCGCTGATTGAGTGCGAGCTCCAGTTGATGATCCAGGGTCCCCCAGATGCGAATGAACTCCTGGGTCTCCCTGTGCCCCCATTGCCCCTCTCTGTGGTAGGGCCGTCTCCCCTGTGGTCCCTCTGGTTCCTCCTCCTCCTGCTCCTCCTTCACCTCTTCCACCTGGGCTGCGCCTGCCTCCTCTAGGGGCTCGAGCTCCCGGCCCTTTTCTGGGTCTGTGGGACGTGGGGGGTGCTTAGTTGTTGTTCTGCCCCTGTCCTGCGTCCTGCCCCCTTCCCTCCCTCCCTCCCTCCTGCCGGCTGGCCGGCTGCCCCCCTTTGTTGCCCCTGTGCCTCCGGATCCCCTCCCCGTCGGTCCCCTTACCCGTTTCCTGGGTGCCTCCTCCCCTGGTCCGATCCTTGTCCCTGGGGCGGCCCGTCCCAGCTGCTGCTGCTGCTGCTGTCCCTCCACTGCCTCCATGTGCAGCATGACCACCTCCTCCTCCACCTGCACCTCCTCCTCCTCCCTTGCTCTCTCACCCGCCGCTCTCCTCTCCCTTCTGCCTTGCTCCATCCCGCCACATTTCCCTGCTGCTGTGTGCCCTTTAAATCTCCCTCCATGGCCTGTGTTGTTGCTGGTTGCCTGGCAGCGACATCGTGTGCTTTGTCCCCGACTGGTAATCATATTGGTTGATTCCGGCTGGTGGTTGCCATTCAGACTTTACCTTTTTTTGTTTCCCATTGGGAATTGCTTTGACCATGCTTTCGGCGATGGTCCGGGCTGGAGGTCCGGAAGCGTGGTTGATTTTGACCCCAGGTGGGTATTGACTGTGGTGTACATCTGGTGGCCGCCGAACAAACGTTCAGGGCGCTTTGGCCCCGCCACGGTATTGAGTGTGGTTCACTGTGGTTGACTGTGATCTCATAATGTTTGAAAATACCCATAGTCTCACATTTGGAGGTGCTGCCCATCTCATGCAACAAGAGTGATTTGAATGTGTGAAAGTGCTTACTAACTTGGAGTGCCACATCCAGGCCATTATATGAGGGCCGCAGTGCCTGTTATTAGAAAGATCAAAGTTTCTGAGGAGTCAGTGCTGAGATTTTTATAAAGAGTATAATCTGGGCATGCTTTTGGTTGTCCATAGATACATATTTTTCCTAAAGACCACACAACAGAGAGAGCCTCTTCTTCCAGAAGAAAGTAGCTAGGATGGAGGAACCAGAGTTTGAATGGATTGTGCTGAGTGGGGTAATTCATGCTCTCTGTGTTGGGAGAGAAGTATGACAGTAGCCACAGGGGTCTGTTGATTGACCCCAACCACAGGACCCCATCCCAGATGATGGAGGCCAGAAAGCCTACCTCACCAACACTAATGTGAGAAGAGACAAATTAAGACTGGGCTGATTGAACTCTTGAGGAAGGCTAAGGGAGTGATCCTGTTTTCATATCTGTACGCAGCAATACGGGTAGGGTTTTCAGAAACACTCAGCACTGGCCTAACTCCATTCCTGCTGAAGTCCATAGCAAAGCTCCTATTGACATAAAACAGCCTGTTCCTCAAAGTACTCTGCCATTGTCAGCCCCATTCATTTCAGGTGGGCCTGCACCAACAAAGGAATCTGAGTATTGATTCAAAAGTATGGAGTTAGGTCAGTGCTGCTGTGTGCTTCTGAGAACCATTCTACATGTTTATATTGGTTTAAATATTTCAGTCTCTTACTAGGCCTAAGTGAGTTTTTGGTGATCTGTGATATCATGACACTGCATTTCTTTCCCCTCCACCCATTAAACCTTTTACCCACTTTCACTCAATCATTGCATCTCTCTGCTATTAAGAACCAGGCTCTGAACCAACATTTCCAGGGCCTTAAGGCAGTGGTTGTCCCCACAGTGCCATAGCAATTAATTGATTTTGTACCTTATAGGGACCTTTGTTACAGCTAGGCCACATTCCCACAAGCTTCTGATTGGTTGCCCGTGGATATATAGGTCTGCCCATGGGAGCAGGAAGTGCTTTGGCATCTGTTCCTAACCTTGAGCTCCGGTTCCTGTCTGTTTCTGAACCTGCTCATCTCTGTTTCTGCCTAACCTTTTCTAACCTGTACTGAGCCTGTACACAATTCTGCCACTGATCCTGCCTGGACCCTAACCCTGTTCTTGCGCCCAAATCCAACCCCTGAAGTTCACCTACTACCCACACACCCTTACAGTTATAATCTTGTTTCTTATCTGGTTGAGCTCTTATTTTCTTAAGTCAGGATTTTATTGAAACTAGGGCTGAAATGCTGCCCTCGGATTTCCTTGTTTTTTTTACCAAGTATCCCTACATTCAAACTTATTTTGCTGAGTGTCGAATGGCCAAGGAATCAACCTTCCCACTCGTCACTCCCCAAAATTTTTGGCCGAGGGCAGCAGAGGACAGGGAAGAGGGCATCGGTGGGCAAGGAAGGGGGGCAGCAAATTCACTTGAAAGCTGCAGGAGCCGGCACACCATTGTGGAGTGCAGCCACTTTGTGAGCATGCTCTCTAATGCTGTTGGGAGCATGGTGGGAAATGTAGTCCAGCATGTTCCCATAGATCATTAGGACAGCAGCCACAGCTTGCTCTATGGGAGCATGCTGGACTACATTTCCCACAATGCTCTCAAGAGCATTAGAGTGCATGCTCACAGAGACTGCATTCAAACTGGCCACACTTTACAATGTGCACTGGCTTCTATGACTTTCAGGTGAGTATGCTGCCCCTCCCTTCTCTTCCCCCTGCTGCTCCTTGCCTCGAAAACTCAGAAATACTAGAATCCTCGAAAACTCAGAAATACTAGCAATTTTTAAAAAAAATATTTGAAACCTCTTGTCCTAATACTCTCTTACTCTGTCTGCTGCTCCACCTTGGGGGGTGGGGGTGTACGCACCTGGAAAATGTACTAATTTACTGTGGAGCACTTGCAAGGTACAAAAAATGAAAGGATCTGTCTGCTCATTCACTCTTAGATAGGACTTTACCATACTGACATTTTTCTTGCATGCATGTGGGGAGCCCAAGTCCCCTCCTTTTTATGAAGCAAGAATTTTCTTGGGTCTAGGCATGCACTATGAATGTAGCACAGCATGAAGGCTATGAGTGAGGTTAGCGGCTAGAACTGCCTTGATTCCTGTTATCATTTCCTGCTGTGGTGTGGCTTGCAAACATTCAGAAACTACGCTCAACCACAGACTTGCATGGCTGTGGGAGGTGGGGGAGCAGAACAGGCTGCTTTGCTGGTTGCTGGGATTATTTTTGAGCAACTGTATGAGCACCCTGACTTCACCTGTCAAAATTCTACAAAATTCTACTGGCTCTACAACTGCCTTGTTTACTGTCCTCCTGGCTCTCTCCACAACACCTTTTGCTGTCCTTGGTTCTCAAGCTCTTGCAGTCTTGCTCTTGAGACATGTCAGACTCCTGCCTCCCTCCATGCCTCCTGCCACTAACTGTGGGGGGCAGTGGCTGTGATTGTGCTTTGCTGTCAAGAGGTTCACACATGGAGCCACAATAAACACTGAAAACTCTGGGAGCATGTGAGACTCTCGGTCTTTATCTGATGTATCTGATGTCTCCCATCATTGTGGTTGCTACGTGTCTCATGGTCAGGAACATTGCAATAGTGGCATAGGAGAGATTTCTCCTCCTCCAGGTGCTGTTTTGCAGCAGGGTGCGGGATAAAAATATCCTGAAATAAATAAATAAATATTCCCAGGTGGGGAGGTTCCCCCATCCCTTCAAACTGGGAGCTGCGGTGGCAGGGGCTGCCGCAATCCCCTGTCTCTGTTCCACCAGTTAAGGTAGAGTGCTACGGTTGTAGAACAAAAGATAATAGCAGAATTGAGAGGACCAAGATTTGGGAATGGGAAGGCAGAGTCAAAGTAGGAAGGAAAACTCTGATTGGGCAGCTGGTGACTGAGGAAGAAGTGGGAGAGAGATTGAGATCTTGCAAAGATAGGGAGGAGGGAGAGAGAGCAAACGAATGCTGTCGGGGCTGTGTGGATTTAGGAGCTGCAGTAGGGTATCTCCCAAACCCCAAATCCTTATTTCACCTTTGTTCAGTCTTTAATGTATTTATTCTCACAATAATATCTGAAAAGTTTTATTGGTCCCATGGGGAACTACAGGATAGGCAAGGGGAGCATCTGTTCCCTGTCGTCCCTTTGTCCCCTCCTCCAAGTCATCCCTATAGTCTGTTCTGTAAGGGTGGCACCATGTCTGGGTGGGGTGGCATCTTTTCAACATGGCCAGACCCTTTTTTAAAGTGTCATGGCAACACTCCAAAATGGAGGTGGGGCCTCCTGGAATAAAAACCACACCAAACTTTCTGATGGTGCCCTGATTGGCCCATGCATTTCTGAGCTGAAAGTTGAAAATCTAAAATTCACAACCATTAACGACATAGAATATGTCAATACTTTGGAGGGAAAATCATGAGCCTGATCCTTTTGATGCTCTGTCCCTAAAGTCTATTCCATCGACTTCAACTGGAGCAGGGTTGATATATAGATTTTCTCTTCAGTATGTCACGTTGTTTAACACCACCATCCATGCATTGTGGGGAACCCACCAAGCTATTGTAACACTTTATATATGTGCATCCTATGTTGGGATTGATTCATGCAGACTTTCCCTGGACCCTAATCAGGTTGTGAGGGGGCTTGCTTTTGCAGACTCAGCACTTTGAATCTCGGAACCTCAGTACGCTTAAGTCTGTGTGCCAAATCGAGAATTTGTTTATTTTTGCAAGTTTCTGTGACCTATGATAGTTAACTTAAGAGTTGTCCAAACGCTTCGCTAAATCGAAGCGCCACTACTCCGTTCTTGTCCTCCTTGACCTCTCTGCTGCCTTTGACACTGTCGACCACTCGCTCCTCTTGGACTCGCTTTACTCTTTGGGCTTCCGTGGCTCTGTCTTTGACTGGTTCTCCTCCTACCTCTCTGACCGCTCCTTTAATGTCTCCCTCCCCGAGTCGACCTCCCCCTCCCTTCCCCTCTCGGTTGGGGTTCCCCAAGGTTCTGTCCTTGGCCCTCTCCTCTTCTCTATCTACACCCGGTCCCTTGGTGAAATTATTGCCTCCCACGGGTTCCAATACCATCTCTATGCTGATGACACCCAACTCTATCTCTCTACCCCCTCTCTCTCCTCCTCTGTCCGCTCACGCCTCGTCGACTGCCTCTCTGATATCTCCGCCTGGATGTCCCGACGCCAACTCAAACTGAACATGGCCAAGACTGAACTCCTCATTTTTCCTCCATCCCCCTCCTCTCCCTCTGACCTGACCGTCTGCATTGATGGGGTCACCATCCGTCCTGTTCTCCGTGCCCGCAGCTTGGGCTTCATTTTTGACACGCACCTCTCCTTTAAACCTTACATTGACTCTGTGGCCAAATCCTGCCGATTCGCTCTCCTCAACATTGCCCGCATTCGCCCCTTTCTATCTGTCTCCTCGGCCAAAATCCTTGTTCATGCCATGGTTATCTCTCGCCTCGACTACTGCAACCTCCTCCTTGCTGGCCTCCCTCGCTCCCACCTGTCCCCCCTTGTTGCGATCCAAAACTCTGCCGCCAAGATCATTCACTCTGCCCGTCGCTTCGACCATGTAACGCCTCTCCTCCTCTCCCTTCACTGGCTCCCCCTTCCTGAACGTATCCTGTTCAAACTCCTGGTTTTCACGTTCAAATCGCTCCATGACCAAGCTCCCCCTTACCTCTCGGACCTAATCGCCCTACGCACTCCTGCGCGCGCTCTCCGCTCTTCCTCTGTCCCCTCCCTCGCTCTCCCTCGTTTCTCCTGCTCGCCCAACCGCCTTCGTCCCTTCTCCCTCGCTGCCCCGCATGCCTGGAACTCCCTCCCTGCCGACATCCGCCTTGCCTCCTCCCTCCGCTCCTTCAAATCCCTCCTCAAGACCCACCTTTTCCATGCTGCCTTTCCCAATGCCCTCTAGTCTTTCCCCTTGCTCTTACTGTCAGCCCTCCTCTGCTGACTGCTGCTACCGACCACCTTGTAACCAAGCCAAGTACACGCACCTGAGACTTCGCATCCGCCTGAATGTTTGTTTGTCTTCTCCCATGTCTCTCCCGCTGTCCCCTCTCCTTGTCTCCCCCTCCTTGTCTTTTAGATTGTAAGCCACAGGCAGGGACCGCAGCTGATTGTATGTTCTGTACAGCGCCAGGTTGTTACTGGCGCTTTATAAATGTTTAATAATAATAATAATAATAAAGTCCAAACAAGGAGTAGGGGTGGATCCAGATGAGTGCAAACTGCACAGAGTTCCCATGGTGCTGGGGGACCCCCACATGCCCCCCCCAAAAAACATGGGGTCCATGTATAACCTTTAAAATGACAAGATGAGTGTGAGAAGCACTGGCAAAAAATGTGGGTCCACAGAGCTTTAATCATGGGGGGCCCTGGCCTATTGAGAACCTACAGTGATTCAAGAGCCATCCCCCCAGGAGTAAACTAATAACAACAACTATCTATGCTTATTGTTTAACATATGGGCCCATAGGTTCTGCAGTGCATGGAGCTCTGGCTCCTGAAGAGGATGTTATATTTAACTGAACATTAAAAAAAAATTAAAATTCTTTTTTCTAATGCATGAGTGTGGAAATCTAATCTTTTTTGAGTGAGTGTGTCTGGAACTGATGAGATGAGGGTGCCATAAATACATAACATACATTTATTTACCTGTAACTGGTATCTACATTGTAAGTGGCCTCGGTCAGTTCTGCCAGTGTCATAAAGGAGGGAATTACTTTGTTTGCCTCCCATTTAGTCCATTCAAAGAGTCCTGGTTCCACCTGGATCTTCATTTTCTGTTCTAGTTTAAGCCCTGTAATGATAATGGTATATAATTTATTGAAAAGTGCAGTCAGAGCTTCATGCTTAGACTGGACCTGAAATCCTTTCTACTGTAATACATTATCAGCAAAATAAAAATACAATTTAAAGTAAAAACCTTTTTTGATTACATAGAGGTGCCTAAATAAAAAGTTCACCCCCAACACAGAGGAGCCTAGAAGGGCCGCTCTCCACTCATATAGGTCAACCCCAAGAGAGGACCTGGAAACTTGAAACCCCACCCCCCAGGACATGCTCCTTATCCCTTCCCTCAGCCTCGCATTTCTCCATGTGCTGTTTACTTTCTGGGTGGGAGACTAGGAGGAAGGGAGTGAAGGAAGAAACTAGACTAGGCACAGAGCACCGTATCCCATTTGCAGTTTGAACTCTGTTTCCTGGACCCTCCTTTCCCTGCTCTGGTAAATAAGCCGTGCTGGGTGGGTTCAGGCAGGGGAGGAAAGGGACAGAGTACATATGCTTAATGGGGTGAGAGTGACTAAGGGAGAGGAAGCAGGGCTGTGCTCCCTCAAAGGAAACCCTAGTTGCGTCCCTGCCTTCTCCACAACACTTGCCTAAGCAATGCAAGTTGCTAGCAGTCATGGAAAAACATCATTTCCTCTTCAGAGTCATCTTGAATTTTTAATTCTTGTAATTTATTGAAGGATGCTATTAAACAGTGACAGAACAGAATGGAGGCAAGGACCCAGCACCCAGGGATGTTCGTATTGAAGTAAACATGACAAAAACGTTTTGGTGCTTTAACATATAGGTTGTTATGTGTGTTTGTAGTGATCAAAAACCGCAAAGTTATTAACACAGGGGCAGACTTTTTAAAGAGCTCAGCTTCCAATCAGGAACATAAGGTATTTCCACATATCCTTCCCACCCACTACAAGAACAAGAGAGCAACTGTAGTGGGTCAGCCTGCTCCGAGCACAGGTCCTTGCAGGATCCATCCACAAACACTCCGCTTGTACCACAGTGCTTTTATTAGAGTGCACACCACCACCAACACAGTTTATACAGTGCCCAAAGCATAAACCAGGATCCCAGAGTCACCCAGCTGTCAAGCAGGAAGAGAGTTCCCAACAGCTCTGGAGAAGCTCACTCATCATAAGCACTAAACCTTCTGGGCCTCTGGCTGACTACCATACTTGATAATTCCTAGGGACCAGCAAGTTGTTCCAGAAGGCCACAAGGTCATCGATGGAGTGGCCATCAAGGTCAACAGGTATCTTCCCCCAAAGCATTCCAGAACCCCTCTGGTTCCAGAAGTCTTCAGGGGAGGACCAACTTAACTGGTCCCACACCCCTATGGTCAGGCAAGGCATGCCAGAATGGAGGCTTGCAGGAGGTAATGGTCCGACCATGGCAAGGGAGAGCTCTCAACTCCCCCAATCATCAGACCCCCCTGCCTCAAAGTCAGTGCAGAATATGAAGACAAGAGTATGTCCCACCTCTCATGCATCAGACCCACTACCACCTGGGACAGCCCCATATTTACCATGGCAGCCATGAATTCCTGCTCTTCCCCAAGCAACCTGGCCTCAGCATGTATATTGAGGTCCCCCAATACAATAAGCTTATGAGACCTCAAAAGCGTGTCTAGAGCAGTTAGGGATGCTGCCATGCAGTTGGGTGCTCGGTACACCAGCAGAATCCCAATTCTGTCTCTGGCCGGTCCCCCTGGTCCATCTCTGGCCAAATCGAACACAAGATGGAGACCATCTATTTCAGACTCAGTCTGCACTGAAAACCTCCGTGCGACCAACCCATCCTTAAAAATAATGGCTACGCCCCCCCCCGAACCTTTAGCCTAGGCTGGTGCTGGATGGAGTACCCGGCTGGAACAAGGTCAGTCAGAATTGGCCCTGACAATGCATCCAGCAAGGTCTCTGTCACACATACAAGATCGGCAGCTCGCTCTAAAATGGAGTCATGAATAGTAAAAGATTTATTGGCCACTGACCACCGGCCAGGGTCACCTGAGACCTTGTCCTCCTGGTTACGTGAACCCAGGGGGGGACCAAACGGGGAACCTGCACCAAGTACCTGCCCTCCACTCTTGATGACATCTCCCCCCTCTCAGGCCATAGATCCCCCTTCCTATAATGACAAAGAAAGTTCTTGTCTTTCCCAAGTAATATTTCTAAAATCTTGCACTAAAGTAATTGATGGACGAGTTAAGTGTAATGATCTGAATATCAGCCAAGGATGTTAACATCTACTTCAACTGAAGTACTGTTGTCTTATATAGAATTAGATTCCATTTTGATTTTATTGTGCAGGATGGATTAAATTTAACTGGATATTATTGTTACAGATGCAAAAAGATTTCTTACTTCATCACATTGTCATCTAGCTCTTACGTGGAACAGAAACGTTTTAGGCATTAAGAACATAAGAGGAAGCCGTATTGAATCATACAAATGGTCAATCTAGCCCAATAGTCCTTGCAAACAACAGTGGCCAGTACTCTATGATTAAACTCCTGCCATTCACTGCCAAATGTGAGGAACAATAGAACATGGGTCTCAAACCAGCCTTGCCAGGGTTTTCAAGCAGTTTACAGCACCATGGTCACACTTTGACCTGACTTTGACTTCGGTTTGAAGGCTCTTCTGTTCCAGTTTTGCCACACCTTGGCCTTCTGATTGGCTGTTGGTATAAAGGTCCACCCAGCAGGAACAGGAAGCTGGATGGAACATGGTTTGTCCCTGTCTTCCAGCCCTGTCCTAAGCCTCTCTGCCAGACCTGTTTGCCTAGCTTGCTTTCTAGTCCCATTCCTAGCTAGGGGTGTGCAATTCCTTTTTTGGGGGGAGGGGTGGGTTGTTACTAAAACAAATGGAATCTTATTCTTTTTAGTAACTAAAGACCCCCAAACGAATGAATAAGCAAATGACATTTGTTTGCTTTCATTCGTTTTTGTTAAAAACTAAAATGGTCAGTGGACTATTCTGCACATGCTCACATTTTCCAAAATGGCAGCGGAAGCATCGCTGCCATTTTGGAAAAGCACAGCCAATCTGCATATATGCAAAATGGCCACTGTGCATGTGCAGACTGGCTGCCCTTTTCCAAAATGGCAGCAATGCTTCTGCTATCATTTTGGAAAAGAACAGCTGCCATTTTGGAAAAGGGTGTACATGTGCAGAACAGTCTAGCAGCAATTTTATGCATGCACAATGATTTTTTTATTTTATTTTTTATTTTTAACAGTTATTAAATGAAAAAGGTTATGAAAATCCCAAAACAAAAGGATGTCTTAAAACAAAAACAAAAAATTAAACGAAAACGATAGAGGTCCCTTATTTATTTATTTATTTTATTTGTACCCCGCCCCTCCTGAAGACAGCTTGGGGCGGCTTCCAACAATAACATAAATATAAAACAATTTAAAACATATAAAAATACAATGTCCGATATTAAAAATATTAAGAACAGGGTCCCCGGGATACAAAAATCAATAGGGTAGGGGGGACAAAAATCCACTAAACCCTCCCCCCCTCCCCAAAGGCCTGGGCGAACAGCCAGGTTTTACACTTTCGTCGGAATACCAAGAGACTTGGGGCCCAGCACACCCCTTATGCACACCCCTGTTCCTAGCCTCTCTTCAGACTGACTTCTTCTCAGTACTCAGACTTTGACTTGCGTTGAACCATGTAGTCCGGACCACCTTCCCTGTTTTTGGTTGCCTGATCGGACTTATTTCCCAGTGTGACTTAACCCTTTCCTGTTTTCCTGACTCCAGACCTGCTTTGCCCCTGGACCTGTAGCCAGAGATTGTCCCTCAGCCTGAGCCTGCCATGACCCTCTGTGACCTGATTCTGCACAGTCTGCCCACGCCCTGGAGCTTGACATCAGACTTCTGGCAGTCAGAGATTTAGAGACACTGAGCATCATGGCCAAATAGCCATTGATGGATCTATACTTCTTTAACTACTACAGTCATTGATGTTTAAAGGCAAATTAAACATCCAAACAGCCATGCAGCATTTTGGCACATTGGCTTCCACTGACTTTGATGACTGGCTGAGGTAATTGTTATGTGCTGAAGAATGATAACTTGGTCACCCACCTTCTAGCACATGTTGAGCTGTCTGTATGCAGCGGAGTGCCGGTGAAGAGTACACACAGCTAACCATCACTTCTTTCTCCAGCAGGGCTTCTCCTAGAAGCAAACACACATGAGAGCCCTTTCCTCGCAATGGGGAGAGATGGGCAACTGCTAACAAGACTTTGTCCACAAATTAGTTTAAACTTTAAACTACCGCTCCTAAAGGATGAGCCAGGGAGAGGTTCAGTTTTTTATACTAAGTATTTGCTGAATAGTCATTCTCAGTTAATTACCAGCCAGGTGGCTTATTTTTTTGGCTGCAGCTGGGGAAAAAAGGCTTAATGGTGGGAAATTTTAATTTTAAAAAATAAAATAAAAAAAATTGTGCCCCCCATTTGTTTATGAATTGAGTTTTAACTGTATTTTTGCTTGTACTTTATCTTATTTTTGTTCTGGTATTTGTATTCCTGGTATTTGTACTTATGTTTTATCTAGACTTATTTTTGTTATGACATGTGCTGAACAAATACATTTATGATGATGAATACACTGATTTTGATTCATTCCCGATGTTGTGTTATAAGTTCTCTAGCACACGAATGTACTGGCAGGACTATTTGCAGGAAGAGAAAACTCTAACCAAATACTGGAATATTCAGTTAAAATTGGTTCTGAATTAATAAGCATCTTTTAGATGATGATGAGTAGGTGCTTTAGATATACTTGAGCTTATCAGAGAAAGACAGACCTGATCCCAAGGCTGTATTCAGACACACTGGATGATTTTAGAAGGCTCACACCCATGCTTCTGATCCGCCACACACCTAGGCAGGCTGTCCATTTCAGCAGAGTGAACCACTCAAACCTGGGGCACTAGCTGGAGAGGCAGAGCATTGTTTTATCTACTTGGTGGATGGCTGCTGCAGGTCTACACCTGGCTGGGGATTGCCCGGACTGTGCCATAGAGCTGTGGACGGCAGCCTAGAGTAGCGGTAATCCCCTCGCAGCTCTATGGTGTAAGGGAAGAGCGTGCTGAGCAGGCAGACCATGAGCCATGGCAACACCAGGTCTGTTTAAAATGGACCCAGGTACTGCTGCAAGTGGGCAGATGTGGGGGGTGCACCCCCAGACTTGCTTCGGGACTGAGCATCCCTGCATCCATCTAAAGACACCCACTGGTGGTTTTCTGCCCCCGAGCAAACCATTTACACAGTACCTGCATTCTAGGACATGAAAGGTAAGTGCTGTGTGCCCTATCCTCAGACAGCTAGCTCTGCAAAATGGGTAGTTACCTTAGCCTCAATCAAAGGCTGTGTGTGTGCGGTGTGCAGCATGTGTATGCACAGCCCATACACACCCATTGTGTACATTGCACACAGTATGAGCATGCATTGTGAGCTCATGGTGCACATGCAGAGCTTAGATTGGGACCTTTGTCCACAGGGACAGTTGGGTGGAGACAACTTGATCTGGGGATATTAGCTTCTGAGGCAAACCTCTTCCCGCATAAGCTTACTCAGCTATTCCTGCAGGAGGGCATGAAGGGTAGACTCAAAGCCTTGTCCATCTACTCTAAGGAGGGACTAAGCAAATGAGTAGACTCATTTGCCATTAGGTCTCTGTAGCCAAGACAGGGTAACCTTTAGGGGTGTCCTTATTTACTTCTTACGTCCTAGGTACATTGACCACAAACAATGTACATCCTTAGTGAAAATGTCATAGGAGTTTTTCAGTGACTTTCAGAACATTAGAAAATATTCCATAGTGCTGTTCTCACATTGTCTCAAATAATAACTTTGTCTCCATATCTTACGTTTGGGACTAACACGGTAACTAGTCTTTCTGAAGTAATAAAATCATTCCTCTTTTAGGGATTATTCACAATGGTACAAAATCTGTGGTGTTAATTTCTTAGGATTGTATCATGCCATCAGTTTCCAAGCAGAACTCCATAGTTATGTCAGTGACACTGCTCTCCTACGTACTGTAAAGCTCTTTGTGGAAGACTTGATAAAGACAAATTGATAAAAGGCATTTTAATGAAAACGTTAGTGTGAATCTCGGACATTGCAGAACCTTTTCTCCTGTTCTCTTTAAATCTCTATTGGAATAATATCTAACTCACCTATCAGTCGTGACTGAAAAATACCACAGCATGATACAGGAGGATCGTATTCATAATTTTTAATGCCATCTTTTCGTTTTGGTAGAGTGGCAGGGAAGTTGAGATCAGCTCTTTGGTATTTTCCTGGGGAAAAGAAAAACCCTCATAACATTTCACACATATATAAAAAGGCATTAGTAACCCTGAGTATATACAGCATGTGAATTTTATCTGCATTTTGTGTAACAAGTTCTGAAAATCCAACACACAAGTCAGTGATTTCTTAATACTACTTCAGGGTGACCACTGTAAACTCAAATCAGGCTAGAGAAATTTGACATACACCATGTCCCCTAGCTCCAGTCTCACTGAGATTTGGAAGGGGAAGAGAGTGGGTTGAAAGCAGATTAATAATTTTTTCTTTGTCCATTACTGTTGTTATGGCCCAGCATTCGGCTATGTACTAGTTGTTTTTTTTAATATAGTGCCAGCAATGTACCTGGCGCTTTACAAATTAATTGAATAGACAGGGTCCCTGCCCTAGGGCTTACAATCTGAGAGATTGGGGTGGGGTGGGGTGACAAAGGAAGGGAAACAGAGGGAGAGAAAAGGAGTGTAACATTCACGAGGATGCGAGGTCCCAGGTGCACACGCTTGGCTTGGTTACTAGGGGTGGGACACCTGGCAAAAAAACGGTTACCGGTTTACAAAAAAACGGTTTACTGGATTAAAACCGGTTTACCGGTACCAGATTTATTCCATTGATTTCAATGGGGAAAAAACCAATGCCTCCCCCCTCCCCCTCCCAGGCACCCCCACCCACCCTGCCCAGACTGGATTTAATTTTTTTTTTTTTTTACCCTAAGTCCCTACTAGTGTGGGCTCCGGGCGACCCGGAGCCTGCACCAGCAGGTACTAGGGTGATCCCTGGGGTGGGGGGTGGTTTAACACACACCCCACCCCAGGGATCACCCTACCTCCCCACCCAGGGTTCGCCTACCTTTGGCGCTCCGGGCGGTGGCGGCAGAGGCAGTGGCGGCAGCATGGCGGTCTGGTGGCTTCAGCACTGGCTGGTGGCTTCAGC
>QEPC01001673.1:1543749-1588017 GCA_003113815.1 Sphenodon punctatus | reverse complement strand
GCATCCGCCTGAATGTTTGTTTGTCTTCTCCCATGTCTCTCCCGCTGTCCCCTCTCCTTGTCTCCCCCTCCTTGTCTTTTAGATTGTAAGCCACAGGCAGGGACCGCATCTGATTGTATGTTCTGTACAGCGCCAGGTTGCAACTGGCGCTTTATAAATGTTTAATAATAATAATAATAAGGGTATAGATAGAGAAGAAGAGGAGAGGGCCAAGAACAGAGCCTTGGGGGACACCAACCAAGAATGGAAGGGAGGAGGAGGTGGAATTGGAAAGAGACACGTTGAAGGAGCGGTCAGAGAGGTAGGAGGAGAACCAGTCGAGGATGGAGCCATGGAAGCCAAGGAAGTGAAATGAGTCCAACAAGAGTGAGTGGTCAACAGTATCGAAGGCAGCAGAGAGGTCAAGGAGGACAAGAATGGAGTAGAGTTCTTGCAAACCTCTGCTTACCATCTGCTGTCAAACATTGCTGAAACCAAGACTTCCCAAAAACCTGATCCACTCTTTCCCCATGGCGCATCACCAGCAGACCTCTTCTGACAGCAATATTCTGAGAAAGCTGGAAGAAATAATTGGCTTGCATTTTACTGTTGCTTATTTTTATTATAGTTGCCCCAGAGTCTTAAAATGAGATCAGAGCCTTCTTGAATAATGCTTGAGATGGGAACCCTTTTTCCTCCATGGCTGAGTGAGGAGGCATGCTCGGGGCAAGAGAGGGGACAAGAGGGCCAAGTCCACTCAAGGGGAAGGGAGCAGAGATGAGGGCATGAAATCAGGGGGAAGGAGAGAACTGTGAAGAGTACAATATAGGGCAGGGGCTGGAGCCATGAATCAGATTCATGAACCGGAAAGGTGCTGTGTAACAAAATTCTAGAGACTGCATTTGGCTCAGGGACTCCTGTGGCACATGCTGTACAAACAGATAAAAGGAAAAAGCCATTGACCCAAAGATCTTACCCCTGAACTAACCACGTAAAGGGTGGGAGAAAATAAGCCTCACTATCCTCATTTTAAAGGGGCGGAGAGGGGAATCGTTATTCTAAGGCCCAGATACCTCACTCTGTTTGATTAGACCCTAATCCACCTCTGCATGCTTGTGACTACCTCTGCTCTAGCCAACCCAATCAGTTTTTGCACACCCATCTCTACATGTCAGTTGTGTCCTTAAGAACTATCATAGGGCTTTCAAAGTACACAACTCATGCCAGTTGCCCACTAGGTGACAAAAAAGGAGCTGGCAGACAGTGCTCAGAGGCTACAAAGCCTACAAATGCATTTGTATAATAGAAACACCTAAGCAAACAACCCTAAACCTGGGACGCTGAATTATTTGTGAATGGGTAACCCTTATGAAAAAGTCCTGCACTCATTTTGGAAAGCTGGTAGTAAATATTTGGGAAAACCTTTTTAAAAGTTCACACTGATTTTGAGGACAAGGGTTGAAAACTCAAACCTGTCTGTCTTGAGGCTATCCCTTAAATTAATGTAAACAGGATTCAGGCTTTTAAAGGGTATAATTTCAAAAGCAAAGGTGTCCTCAGGCACCTAGCTTCTATTAAAAGTCAATAGGACTCAGAAGCCTACATTTCATTTTTGCTTTTGAAAATCTATGTATGTGCCCATAATCTGCTCCAGCTGCTTAGCACTGGCATTAGCTCATAACACCAGTATGGGTCCTATTAACTACAGTTGGCCTAATGTCAGCAGTAGGGACTGCTAAACATCTGCACGGCTGGCTATCTGGACTAACAATCTTCAGGATAGTACTCTTAGGTCAATTATACATGAACAATTTACTGCAGAGGAGTTAACTCTCCAGTGTGGTGTGTGAGCCAGTGTGGTGTAGTGAATACTGGACTTGATTCTACCCTAGCCATGAACTCCTGGGGTGGCCTTGGACAAGGCCCTTTTCACACAGACACTCTACCACTGATACAGTGGGTGTTACATTTTATTATACATATTGCAGGACTGCAGGTGTGCTCTATGGGTGCCCTGCAACATGTATAATAAAATGTAACACCCATTTTATCAGTGTTAGAGTGTCTGTGTGAAAAGGGCTCAAGTCATAACCTCTCAGCCTCAGTTCCCCATCTGTAAAATGGGAATATGTGTGTCTGTCTCTCCCTGTGTTCCATCTTACCCGTGTCCATCTTAGATTGTAAGCCAACTGGATAGGGACTGGTGTCCATTAATAACAATTGTAAAGCACCAGGTACACTGGTACTATATAAATGCTTCATAATAATAACTGAAGTGGTAACTATCTGCTCAGTAAAGGTTTTACACAAACAGTAGAATTAGAGGTGTGCATCAGTAACCAATTTCATTTTATTTTTTGTTTTCATTTTTGCTGTTAACATTTTCATTTTTCTGGGTTTTGTTATTTAGAATTTTTGTTTTTGAAATTTAGTTTCATTTTTGTTTTCCATTGGTTTCAATGGGAAATGTATTTATGACTATACCATCTTCATTTTTCATCTGATTTGAATGTAATTTGGAATGATTGTACCCCTAACCAGGGGTATCAACCTTGCAAAATTTCATTAATATTGGATAAAGGGTTCCGATTCTATAAGCAATTCAATTTCATGGTTTGCACACACATTTCCAGCTGTAACATCTTTGTTTTCCACCGAATTTGGATGTAATTAGGACAGGTTGTTCCCCTCAAATTTAAGAAAGATTGGATAAAGGGTCCCAATTTTATAAGAAATGAAATTTTTGTAATTTTAACAGAAGTTGCAGATTTCCTTAAATCAATTGCAGGTGTTGCCTTTGTTTAAATGACAAGGGTTTTACTAGATGCAGAGATCTACTTTTTGGAGCATTTGTAGAGAGGGTGAAGAAGACAGGAGGAGGTGGGCAGAGCAGAGGAGGATCAGGTGCCAGTGGCATGGCAGTAGCGCAGGTTTCAGTCATTGACATCCCAATGTCTGTGGGAGCATACATGGGGGAGAGAAGATGCAGAGTTCTGCTTTTATGAGCACTTGCAGTGAGACTCAAGACTGCAGTACACACAGTGACACACACGGAACACTGAGTTAGCCTATGAACCACACAAGATCTAGCCGTGGTGGGGGCTGTGTACCTTGGAAGTTTATATTTGCTTCCCAGTGCCCACATCCCCAGGCTCCCTGATTGCAGTGATTAGGTACTGGCAATCTGCCTGGCCGGCATCTCCGAGCATCTACCAGGGATTCTCTGATGTTTGTCGCAGCGGTACAAGGTAGGTTTACGATGCCAACTGGCCAGCATTAATGTCAATCATGTATCCTCATTCTGTGCTGTGCCAACCCCAACCCCGCTGCCTGTTATTGGGACGTTGGAAGCATCTTAGGAAAGAACCAATAAGAGATTCTCTTATGTTCTCAGTTGCAGTACTGCAGGGTGTGTTTGGGATGCCTGTTGGCCAGCGTGGATATGTCAATCATGTCTTTATTTCTGGGCTGCTTCCCCCTTCCCTCTGTTTTGCTGCCTGAAGTCCTGATTATGTCCTGAAATTTTTGTTTCTGCCCCCAAATTTTCAAAACCTTTATTCACGTCTTCTGTTAAAATCACAGAAGTTCAATTGCTTATAATATTGGGGCCTTTTATCCAATATTTCTAAAATTTGGCAGGGATGATACCTTGTATAAGGGGTACAGAGAGTAAAGGTTTCATCCATATTGGATGGAAAACAAAGAAGTTAACACTAGAAATGTGTGCACAAACCACAAAATGTACGTTGCTTATAAAATTGGAACCCTTTACCCAATATTTATGAAACCTAGCAGAAATGATTCCTTGTGTGCGGGGTACAATCTTTCCAAATGTCATCCACATTGGACAAGTATAATAGATGTTACAGCCTGAAATTCATCACAGACCATGATGCTTATAAAATTGGGACCCCTTATCCAATCTTTCTGAAATTTGGCACACATGATCCCATGAGTAAGGGATACATTGACTCCAAATTTCATGCAAAATGTTTGGGAAACAGGAGTTACAGCCTGATATTTATGTCCCAACATTTTAAAAAATGAATTCCAAAATGTTTGTTTTTATTCCAAAATTATTAATACCAGAAAAACAAAAACGAAATGCACACTCTTAATAGTAATCTGTTTCCCTTCCAGTGGTATGGACTGCTCTTATTTGCTGTATCACGTGATATGCCTTTCATTGGAGTGAATGTGTGGAATGTGGAGTGATTGCAGATTTTACTCTAGGACAGGCAGAGACAGCTGAGAGTGCCCTCAGCTGCTTTTGAAAATGACAGGATCTGGTCCAGTGAAGCCCTGGCAGGGGCCTGTCACTTTCAAAGGCCATCTGACCTCCCCCCCTCTCCAAGTCCCTCTCAGCTAAGAGGCACTTGTGGTGGGGAGGGGGAAACAGCCTTTGAAAGTGACAGGCCCTGGTTGGAACCACTGTGGAGCTGGGCTCTGCAGTGGTCCTGGCTAGGACCTGTCACTTTCACAGGTCAGCTGGCATGATGAGGCAGCCTGTTGGGTCCTGTCTGGGCATCGATGGTGCCCAAATGGGGCCAGGTCAATTCAGACCCCTTAGATTTGTCAGGGGGTGCCTGAATCTTCAGGTACCCAGTTACAGCTCTAGCACTGACGTACTTGAGGGTAGGTATTTGGTCCATGGGTCAGATCCACGAACTGGTAAGGGTCAATGCTTTCTGTGTGTGGCGGGGGGGCAGGGAGGAGGAGGTGGGTTAGGGTGGATTTTATGCATGGATTTCTATTGTTGCTTCTATTTCTGTTTTTGTGATTTTATTGGTGTTTTACAAAATTGTATTTTTGTATTGTTTTATTTTGTAAGGCGCCTCGGGATGCCGGTGGCGAGAGGGACAGGGTATTAAGTTCAACTAAATAAATAAGTAAATAAATATTAACAAGGGCCCATACATGAACTGTGGGCCTGAAGTTCTCCACCCCTGGCCTTAGTATCTTTAGGGTCTTCTAAAGTTTTGGTCATTTATCTACAGCACATAATGGAATGAAAGAAGGAAGAGTGGATTAAATATTCATTTTTAGAAAACGTGTTTGTACAACTGTGTTGCAAAGGCAGATATTTATGTTTATGCGAAAGAACAACAACCTAAAAACAGTTACCTGGAGGGCAAGCATTTTGGTTACATTTTTTGCTGACGTATTGTGAACTTCACCGTTCTGCCCAGCACAAAGTTCACTTTCATTCTTGGGGAGCTGACCTAAACGTTGTCCAAAAACATATTCTCTAGAGGGGAAAAAAGAAGAGGCTAATTGGCTCATAATTTCTTCTTGAAATGAGGCAGAAGGGGAGGGGAGCATATGAAGAAGGGGCACAGTCTTGGTTCCTTCATCCTCATTAATTGGTCAAAGAAGTGCCAGCTTGTGTGGGGACAGTGGTGGTAGCCATGTAATGTTGTCATAGGCCTTCAAGGAAGGACCTGTGACTGAGAGGGGTGTCTCTGAAGCACAGTTCCTCCTTGGGCTACTCCTGAGGTAGACCTTCTAAGGCCATTTTTAGATGTTGCACCAGGGCGCATGGATTTAAATAATCCACTTTAGGAAAATCACGCAGGCAGTGTTTAGATATGCTGCCACCATTGAAAACCGCCGATCGCACATTCTTTATAAGCCACATTCTAAGTTAGTTAGAATGCAGCTTATGCACAACCAGTGGTTTTTGGTGGTGGCGGTGCATTTAAATGCCACCCGCGCAATTTTATAAAGGCGGATTATTTAAATCCACAAGCCATGGTGCAAAGTCTAAGAACAGTAGAAACCAGCCTAATCTAAAAAGAATAGCCAAGGTCTGAAGTTAAGTTTGAGCTCAGAAGCACGATCAGGCTTTTCTAGACAATGGCTACAATCTACAAACCACTTACTTCAGAGTAGCACCATTGAAGGACTTCAGTAAGGCTATTCCAGAGTAAGTGGTTTGTGGATCGCTGCCAATCAGATATTTTTCAACACAGATTCCTTGTTTTGTGCCTACAACTAAAAAGACAAGCATACGTCCAAAATCTCTGTTGACTTTTTTATTTTAAAACCACCACCCCCGCCCCCCTAGAACCATGAGTTTTGGACATATTCATATTTAAATGTTTTGAGAATTTAGCTCTCTTAGAACAGTGGGGAATTGCATCTTTTGAAATATCCATGGTTGGCACATTGTCTGATCCCTTCTGTGCCAAAAAGGTGAAATTATAATCATGTCTGGCTTTGCAACGATATGTCTCTCCCCTAGGACTGGAGTAAAACAACTGTTCCATTTTCACTGACATTTCTGTGAAAACAGAACAGTTGTCTAATATTTTGACCGGATTTCCGGTTGAAACATTTTGGGTTTGGGCAGCGCCATTGGCATACATAAACGGCCTGGCAGCCATTTTGCGCATGCACACGTGGCCTTTAAAAAAACAACAATCCAAAACCTTTGTTTGGACCAGATGAAATTCCCAGTGCTGATCGAAATCAGAACTGTCCAAAAATTGGAATTCAGCCCTACTCTCCCCTGGGATCAATTGGATGGTGTTGTTCCCCTCTCCCCCTCCCCATACTCTTTGTATGCATATTATAGTTGCTGTTCCTAAGGTAGCAGGGTAGCTGTTATATCTTTGTTTATATTTTTCATTGATAACAATAACAATAACAGCAATAATAATACTGTCAGGCTTTATGCAGTAATATCAGGGAGTACCATTGCACAGTGTAGCGCAGTGTGAGCAGGCTTACTTACTCTTACGTGCTTCGATTGAAAATGAAGAAAATCCAGAGAGGAATACGAGAAGTTCTTAGTTCCAGGATAGGTTATCTGAACCAAATTATGATTACTATTATTTTAACCCATACTTTTCATGAGGAGGAAACTGCCCAGCATAGAGTTAAGTGTTAAGTGACGGCATGTAAAGTCTGTCATTCTTATGAAATGCCAGTGTCAAACAGGAAATGATACATGGTTAGCATCCTTCCTTTAAGGATGCAGTGATGACAGTAGCTCAGTATGCTTTTCAGCTTTTTCTATAGCAAGAAAAGCTCTTTTATCTATAAATACCATCTGTGGGCTTTGCAACTGCAGAGCAAAGTGCAGCAGCAAGGCAGATGTTTATGATAGGATGGAAAATCATGGTGAAGCAGCAGGCAGCGATGTGAGGAAGTATCCTCTTCAGTTTATCATTTTGAGTTTTCATCTTAACCTCTACTATGAAAAACAATTTGGGGGGAAAGAAGTAGCACCCAGTGTGCATGCTGCAGGCTGGTCTGAGTAGTGTAAAATTGTGGGTTTTTTAATTTATTTTTTATTTTTTTAAAGTTATAGTTTTAAGTTGCATCCAGACAAAATACATTTATTTTTATGTGCCTGATTACTCTAAAAAGAATACCAAAATTGTGAGACTTGATGTGCCTGACTTCTTGCGTAAAGAGCCCTTTTGTTTAAGATACAAGTTAGACTTTGTTACCACAGACCAACAAGCCAAAGAATTGATGGGACAGATACTCCTCTCCGACAAAAGAGCAAATTGTTGGATAAATGAGACAGGGAGTATGGAAGGACTCTGTATACTCAAGCCACTGACAAACATACCATGGAAGCCCTTTAGTGAGAACACTGCATAGTTTGAGCGGTATAGATTGACTGGTCCTACCATGGATATAACTAAATAATCATATAACTAAAATTCCAAACCTTTCCCCAAGGCTCAATTGTTTCAATGGCCCTTTTTACGATGTCCCTGCTTGCCCATTTGTGGGACTGGGTGGACGGATGGGTGGCGGGCACCTGTGTGACTACGGGTGGGGATAGGTGAGGGTGCATGTGCGCTCCTGCGTTCCACCCATCTCCATCAATCCCCCACGCACGGAGGCACTGGGGACAACAGAGGTGCCTCCATGCGTGGAGATGGGTGTGCGTCTGTGTGTCGGCCCGCACATGCGCTGCACACCCGCCGCTGCCCCCTCCCATCCCCCACAGACCACGGTGCCTCCATTTAAAAAGGGCCAGTGTTTCATTGGATTTGTCCATGAGGTTTTTGTACCATGATGTGAACGTATACAACTAAATGCTAAAATGGGTATCGTGTTCGAGTCTCATTGAGTCACTAACACCTCCTTGTTTGGAGACAAATTACTGGTCCAGATCTGCAGGAATCATGCAGCATCCCTGCATCCCCGCACCTTCTAAGAGGGAGGATCATTGGAAGAAGTCTGCCACCCTATTAGAGTACCAGAGATAAACATGTCTGCACACACACCACAGGGAAACACGAAGCAGAGATATACTAACCTGTGTTTAACCCAGGTGTCAGACTCATCAGCTTTCTCAGTGTAATTTTCAGGAAGAAATCCCCTGCAGCCAGTCCGATGGGAGGTGCCAATCACCCAGCCATCACTAATGTCAATTTGTTGTGATCGGTCAACATAGATCAGATCCCCAGCATTCAGCATTAGTTCATCGATGTTCTGAGGCTTGTACTGGAATAGTGCTCTCAAGGTCTGGGGGATAATTAAAAAAGAGAGGTGTTTCAGTTGCCAGAGATAATTTTTCAGTTCC
Organism: Sphenodon punctatus; assembly: GCA_003113815.1. NCBI lineage: Eukaryota > Metazoa > Chordata > Lepidosauria > Sphenodontia > Sphenodontidae > Sphenodon > Sphenodon punctatus. The sequence goes on along the minus strand of QEPC01001673.1, from coordinate 1,579,490 downwards.
ATTGGAATGATGTTAGAAGTGAAACGGTATTTTAGAGACAATCTCCTTAAACTGTAGTTGGGACATTGACTTTCTCTTTGATATCTTTCATTTAGCACTGACTTCATACTTGCAAAGTTAATTCACATATTTTCCAACAGTCAAATATCCAAATTCATCTTTGTCACAGTTATAAACTTCACAACTTTATTTGTTTCAGTATTTTGGTTACTTCCGTTATTTCTGTATTTTGTGTTTGATATTTCAGTCACTTTGGTATTTTGGATTCAGTACTCTGTTCACAAAGGTTATACTTTTTAGTGCTAGTAAATAAATAATATAATTATAATAATGTAGCACCAGCAAGTTACCTGGCACTGAACAACCATTAATTAGAAATAGGGTGATTTCAGACATTACGCGGTCCCGATTCACCACAGTGGATTCCCAGCAGTGGGGAACCGAACAACCACCCCTCGTGGTCAAGGAGAGCCCCGAACAGACGTGACGGTATCGGGAACAGAGCAGGGAATCGGGCTGCCAGACCATGGCCTGGGGCAGCGCAACAGACGTGACGCCGATTCCCGACCATGGTCAAAACACCCAGAAGGCACCGGGGAGGGGCGGGACACAGACATGGCCAGCTGAGGGCAAACGAAGCCAAACGCGCCAAAAGGGAACGCCCACACAAGGGAAACGGGAAGAGAGGGGGAAGAGGGAGAAGAGCCGCCGAGGTACCACACACAACAGGCACAGAGACAATGAGGGCACAGTGGAACACACAGCACAAACACACGCCTGGGCACACACACACCAAGACAGGAAATGAAGGGAAGGGGGGACACAGTGGGACAGACAACACGCACGGCACAACGGGCACGGGGGGCAGGCAGCGGGGCAGGGAAGAGGGGGGGAATGCCCCAGGGGCAGGGCTGGGAATGGGGAATGGCAGTCAGACCCCCCAACAACAGCACAGCCCACATGGGCACCCAAACAGCTACACAGTCAGTTCCGGAATGGGGGACCCCAAAAGGTTGGGGTACAGGCACAGTGGGAGGCCACATGGAACAGGCAGTGGCCCAGGCATGGTCCAGGAGGCACACACGGACCCCAAGCACCGGCGAGGGTGCGATGGAGGGGAGGCAGGAGAGCCGGAGGCGTGCAGCCGGTCCAAAGGCACAACCCCTCCTGGGAGGTAGCCGGGAGGTGCAGTCCGTGGGCCCCAGAACCCCGAGGTCACACAGGCACCCAGGGGTGGTGACCTGGGGTGCACGAGGGAGTGCAGGCGGACAATGATGGTCAGCAGCACCCAGGGGAGCCGGGGGGCGCTTCAGAGAGCTGGACCCAGACACCAGAGAAGGCAGCCATGGAGGGGAACAACTGTTGCAGAGGCAGATAGGGCCCCCCCCCTGGTGGGGCCCTGGAGCCACAGGCAGGAGCAGCAGAACCCCGGGAAGCAGGCATCACAGCAGCATGGGTGGGACATCAAGGAGGGAGCAGGCAGCGGACCACAGCAGCAGGGCGGAGGTGGAAGCTCACAGCGGGGCCAGCAACCGGGACCTGGAAGGCACAGGAGGACTCACAGCCAGCTGCAGAGGGCCACGTAGGGACCAGGGGCTGGGTGGCCCAGCAGGTGAATTAAGTGCGACCAATGAACCATGCCCTGGCGGTACCCCAGCACGGACATGTGGTAGGTGATGAGGTAGTACGCCTTGAACGGATCCTACATGGAAAGCCCCAACTACACATCGGAATGGGACCACACACCTGTCAGTGCCGACAGCTCCACCACGGTAGACTCCGACAAGCAGAAGTCAGCAGCGGGGGGCCATGGAAGGTGACCGAGCTCCAACAGCCAGTGACAGACTGCCCCACGAGAGCGCTGGTACCCACGGGCCCCGTGAACACAGCCAAAGTAGGACACGGCCAAGGCAGGGCCCCCCTCTGCCAGACAGACTGTGTAGATGGACAGGCTGCACACGGAGGGGCGGACACGGTCTTTACCACAGACCACCCCACATGCGAGCACCTCATCTCTGGAATGCACCCATCGGGAAAGGGAAGCAGCCCCAGCATCTCAGCATGCAGCCGGCAATCCTGGGTGGTTGCCTCATAGCCAAAGTAATGAAGGCCAGAGCTCAGGCTCGCATAGGCACCCGGCAGGCTGTCTGGGCAGCTCAGGAGCAATTGCACGACTGGGGTATGCCACAGGGCAAACAGGGCCATGGTCTCACGTAAGGTCCACGTATGGGGGCCCCCATGGGGGCCGGGAGCCCAGTGGAACCGCAGCCAGTCATGATCCAGCAAGCCAGGGGGACTGACACCATGGAAAGGGGGGCTCACATTCCCCAGAGGGCTGGGAGGGGATGCAGGGGTGCCCCAAGGCCAAGCGATAAGTCCACAGGCCACAACAAGGCATGGCAAACAAGCGAGGCATGGGATGTGGACCCAGCACAGCTTCAGGACCCGAGCACACAGACAGGACAGTCAACACACTAATCAGGCCAGCGAGGACACAATGTTGCTAACACAGAGAGGTGGGAGGTGATGACAGCAGGAATGCAGCTGCTGCCAGCACACCCAGGCGCACGCTGGTCCTCCTGCCCACCAGGAGCCACCTGGGCCAGCCGGGGGGGAGGGGGCGCCCCAGGCCGACACGGGTGCCCCTGCCCAGTCGCTTGGTCTCGACCTGGGGGCGGGCCTTGATGGAGAAAACCCCAATAATTTGTTTTGTTCTATAGTACCCTCTGCCATCTTGGACAATATTAAAGAGTTTATAACCTATAGCTACCCCGTCATGCTAGGAATGCTTGCTTTACCTTTTAATATTAGACAGACTCTGGTTCTCCTCTGTTAGATAAGCCCTACCTTTGAAGATTACCTTGTTTACAAGAGGATTCCTTTAGCTCAAGAATACTATCTGTTTCGATCTAGATAAAGATACTTCTAAACCTCCCTAATTCCTTTTTATCTGAACTTAGAAGTATATTGTCTCTTCTTTAATAATGAGTTTGAGAGTTATGTGGTAATGGTCCTAAAGTGCGCAGATGCGACAAAACCATATATGGGCCCTCCGCCCAAGGATTTCTGAATAAAAGTATAGTGCTCTTTGTTATGGGGCGCTCAGGATTCCTTGATCCTAGAGGCCCACAACGCGTTGTGTAAATCTGCTGAATAAAGAGTATTTGCTGTTTGCAGCTGCAGCCTCCTCGTTTCAGATCTTTACCCACAGAAAATCCTCGACATTTCTGGTGTCAAGAAGTGGGATACGAGGAACACAGGAGTCCCTTGGAGATCCTGCGGTAAGTGCTGCATCTCTTTAAAAATCCCAGGGGGACGCCCCAGGGGCTCTGGGTGTGCAGAGATCAGAACTTAAGTTCTCCAGACTGCCTCGGAGTTTGATTTGATTGCAATCCTGCTGCTGTATTATTTATAATGAGAACGGCGGAGTCCAAGGACTCACTGGGACCTAGCCCAGTGAGCCCGGTGGAATACATAGCTCGCCAGTATGAAATACCTGCTGTAAAATGGGTTGAGAAATGGAATTTCTCTACACTCGGGATCAACCAGAGCTGCAGTGTTTTTTTTTACTGGCTCTTTTTGTATCCCAGTATTAACTCACTTGAAACAAACGGATGCCTGATGTCTATGGGACGATGAAACCAATAAATCCACTGTTCAGGAATGTTTTTCTCCTCGTCCTGAGACATCGGGATCCCTTTTAAAGTGTTCCCTATTCCCTGTGACTCCCCCCTTTTCCTTTCTCCCCAGGCTGTTCCATTGAGGGAGAAACAGCACTAGCTTTGGTTTCTCCTGCACTTTTCTGCAGGATCCTAGTGCCCGTGTCTTTTTTTTCTCCTTCTTATTGCTTTCAAGTTACACTCTGGGTTGAATCTTTATGCAGAAAAATCCCAAGGTATCTTGGTCACTCAGACAGTGGCTGGCCTCCAGCCAGCAGTACGCACTCGCTTACAGATTGCTATGATTAATTATAGGACCCAATCCTTGAATGATGTTACCTCTGCTTGTTCCCAGATTTGGGAAAATAATATAGGAAGAAACAGATAAAAAGCAACCTGCAAAAAAATTTTTTTTGCAAGTACAATCTCAGCCCTCTCCGTCCTGCAGGACCCCAAATCAGGCTCCCTATCGTCCCCGCCAGGAGGGATGGTTCCTTTTCCCTCCGGGAGCTGACGCTAGAGGTCAAAATTTTGTCATGCATGGACAGGGACATTGCCAAGCCCTGTCCCGAAACACCTGCGCGTAGTGCTTTCATAGCAAGAGGTTTCCTTGTAAAACCAGCGCACACTAAAAACCCCTAATAAAGAAGAACCTTCTCCATTTAAATAGGGTGTTAGTAATCCTAAAAAGAGCTTATTTTCCACACGTGTTGGTAATGCATTTGTGTGTAAGTTTCATACTGGATGTCTGCAAGAAACAATGTATGCTAACTTTATGTGAATGTAGGGGGTAAAACAAAATTTGTGTTTAAAGTTTGAAGACCTTTGAGTGAGAATGTATGTCTGGGTGTTTGAGGATTTCTTTGAGTGTGCTTCACATCACACATATAATAATTATTATTACTTCAGTTTACAAATGTCAATAGTCATGTTGTTTCTGCCCTAGTAAATACAGGGGCTACTTGTTCTATGCTCCAGTCTTCCCTTTTCCCCACAGTGGTGCCTTCCTCCTCCTCCCTCTCTACTGTAGGGGTGGAGGGCATATGCTCTAGAGTGCCTCTTTCTGAGCCCACCACTGTAACCATCGGTCCGCTCACAGAGAGACATTCTTTCCTCTTAAGCCGCAACACACCGGTAAATTTGTTAGGAAGAGACTTGCTTTGCAAATTGAATGCTAAAATTCTCTGTTCACCTGATGGTGTCTTTCTGGACCTGCCGCAGCCCATTTTTCCTGTACTTCTTATGGCCCTTGCTACTGAGGAAGCAGGACAAGAGTTTCTGCCTGATCACCAGAGGTTCTTGTCTGCTTTGCCTCCCAAATTGTGGGCAGCCACCCCTGATGATGTGGGGCTGCTGCAAGGCATTGCACCTTTGCAAATTTCAGTACAACCTGGCAAGTCTTTTCCCTCCGTTCCTCAGTATTCTTTGTCTGTTGAAGCTACAGCTGGCATTCACCGTGTCATTCAAAGCTTCCTTGAACAAGGCATTTTAACACCCTGTTTGTCCCCTGTTAACAGCCCCATCCTGCCGGTAAAGGAACCGGGAAAATTCCACCCTGATGGCTCCCCTGTTTATCGGTTTGTCCAAAATCTGCGAGCAGTGAATGATTTTGTTGTTCCCTTGCATCCCATTGTTCCTGACCCGGTTCTCACTATTGCCTCCATACCAACTGATGCTAAGTTTTTTACTGTTGTTGATTATCCCAAGCCTTTTTCTCTGTCCCTATACACCCAGATTCTCAGTATTTGTTTGCCTTTACTGACCCCTCCACACGTTGCCAGCTTACTTTTACCCGTCTCCCCCAGGGTTTCCGTGATTCCCCTTCCCTTTTTGGATTGGCTCTCCGCCAAACTTTGTCTGATTTTGTTGTGCCTTCCGATGCAACACTCATTACTTATGCAGATGATTTGCTGATTGCTGCCCCAACCTTAGAAGTTTGCCAGGCTGCCTCTCTTGCACTTTTACAGCATTTGGCCCTGAAGGAACATAAGGTTTCTCGTGCTAAACTCCAATTTTGTCAACCCCAGATTCAATACCTGGGACACGTGATCACTGCTGAAACTCGCTCCCTCTCCTTGAACAGGCTGAACGCCATTATGTCCCTGCCAGTGCCCTCTACCCCTCGGCAATTACAAAAATTTTTGGGTGCTGCTAATTACAGTCAGTGGATGCTGGGCTATGCCCAGTTGGCTCAACCTCTCTATTCTGCACTGTCCCTTGATCCTTTTCTCTTGTCTCCTGAAGCTGTACAATCATTCCAGGATTTTTGAATTGTCTTTGCTGGCTCCTAAAAATGTTACTCTTCACCGTGTTTCTGCTTTGAATCCTGCTTCTCTTCTGCCTGTCTCTGACTCTGACGACATGACTCTCTCCCATGACTGTGTTATCAGCATGTCAATATTTACACTGACTCTCGCTATGCTTTTGGTGTCTGCCACTCCTTTGGCAACAGATTTGCTGATCAAACTGCGAAACGAGCAGCAAAATCTGGCCCTTCTCTCTGCCTCGTTGCCGCAGTTTCCCTTTCAGATACTTCTCCGGCTGATGTCCCCTCCCTTGAAGACCTCGCTGCCCAGCAAGCTGCTGCCCATCCCTCAGAACAACGCATCTGGACGCGAGTTGGCTGTTCCCCTGACTCTGATGGCATCATGCGCCACCCTGATGGACGTCCAGTAGCACCGCGTGCCTTGGTGCAGCATTTGGCTCGAGTGTCTCACATAATGACACACTCTAGCAAAGGGGGGATAGCTGCAATGATTTCTGCCTCTTGGTTTGCCCCTTTTGTCACTACTGAAGCCCGCCGGGTTACCCAATCCTGTGCCACCTGCCAACTGTTCAACCCGGCTCGTGCCCAGCCTTGTCACCCATCCTCCTGCCCATGGAGTGACGGGCCCTTTCAGAATCTCCAGATAGACTTTGCTGATTTACCCCCGGCACAAGGTTACAAGCACATGCTGGTAGTTATCTGCCTTTTCTCTGGCTGGACTGAGGCCTACCCTTGCCGCCGAGCTACTGCCGCTACAGTTGCCCATGAGCCCCTATGAACTTGTCTTTGAACGGGCCATGCAAGTGGGCATTGAACTGCGCCCTCCTCAGCTGTAAAAGTTAAAAGAAAAAGTGCCTGGATCCACCCTTCACATTGCAAAAGACCTCTGAGCCTATAGAAAGAGGGCCAGAGGAACAGGGTGCAAGTGCTGGTAACCTCTCCCCTGTACAAGAACCGGCTGTGCCACCTCATGATGAAGAAGAAGCACCACAACAATAATATTTCCACAAGGAGCAAATAAAAAAACAGCAGCCAACCTCATGGCCTGAAGAGTATGCTCCTCCTGACAAAGACCAGTACTCGACCTGTGCCTAATCAAGATAAACTATTTCTGCCTTGTGTCAAGGGGGGTTTCTACAGTTCTCAGCACAACCTAAGTGAAAAGAACTCCCCTTGAGAAAGACGTTCTTTAGACTCTGCTAATACCTTTTGTTAGTAATAGAACAGCTTCGCATTGATTTAAATGTATCTAACTGTTGAATTTGTGCCTCTATTCCCTCCCACTCCTTTGAGGGTATTCCTATGTATGCACATCCGCTTAATCACAGTGAATGTTGCACTTACATACCAGACAACAGTTACACCATTTTTCAAAACGCACAGCATCTTAAAACTGCTGTGATAAACTTCCACGAATCACAAAATTGGGGTTGGTGGTCCTGGCTCACTGACCTGCTTCCAGATATCCCAGGTTGGATTAAGCACATGTTATTCTTATTATTTGCTGTCATTTTAGGCCTTGGCCTTCTCTACTTACTGTGTAAACTACTCTTCTGGTGTGCTAAAAGTTTAGCTTCCTTTAACTCAAACCCTAGGTCTGCTCCCTTGCTTGCTGCTGTAACTTTGCCTGCTGCATCCCTGTGCAAGGGATTTCCCCAGCCAACCCCAGCCTTGCCCAGACTCCGCTTTCCTCTGAGGGCCCGCAGACAAAACCATATGGTGATACTTTTCTCTTAAGTATCAGACGGGGGAGTTGATGGAGAAAACCCCAATATTTTGTTTTGTCCTATAGTACCCTCTGCCATCTTGGACAATATTAAAGAGTTTATAACCTATAGTTACCCCGTCATGCTAGGAATGCTTGCTTTACCTTTAATATTAAACAGACTCTGGTTCTCCTCAAATAAATAAGCCCTACCTTTGAAGATTACCTTGTTTACAGGACTGCTCCTTTATACAATTGGTTTCGGCCTAGATTAGACCCTCCTAAACCTCCCTAATTCCTTTCTTATCTGAACTTAGAAGTGAACTGTCCCTTCTCTAAATAATGAGTTTAAGAGTTATGTGGTAATGGTCCTAAAGTGCGCCGATGCGACAAAACCATATATGGGCCCTCCGCCCAAGGATTTCAGTATAAAAGTATAGTACTCTTTGTTGTAGGGGTGCTCGGGATTCCTTGATCCTAGAGGCCCACAACGCGTTGTGTAAATCTGCTGAATAAAGAGTATTTGCTGTTTGCAGCTGCAGCCTCCTCGTTTCAGATCTTTACCCACAGAAAATCCTCGACAGCCTCCACGTGGCCCAGGCTATAACGGGGCTGGCTGCACCCCAACTGGGCCAGCTGGCACCATGGAGCGAGGTGGTTGGGCACCTGCAGGATGCACCTAGTGCTTTGTGCTGAGTGGTACTGCTCGCACACCGATCAGCTGTGCCTCCTGACCACAGAGGTGCACCTGGGTGACCGCCTGTGGGTTGGCATAACCCGGAGTGTGGCTAGGGCTCGGAGAGCCCACCATGGCTGCAGGTGCTGCCTGACCAGGCTCAGGGCTCAATGGCTGTCCGGGGCGGACTGTCAGGCCCTGATCCACGGCCAGAACAGGGCCGCTGTGCTCCGCGAGGTGGTTGGGTGCCTCCAATGGTAGAGGGAGACCATGGGGCATGCTGCCCAGCTTGCAGTGCCCATTGCCCAGCGGGTATGGGTCATGGAGCAGGTACAGGGTGGTGGTCCTGGGTGCTGGCTCAGTGGGATGAGGCCGCCTGGAGGGTGCACTTTCAGATGGACAGACTCACCCTACTGTGGCTTGCAGAGCTGCTCATGCCCTGGTTGGAGCGACAGGACACCCCCATGAGGACCCCCATCCCCATGGTCCAGCAGGTGGCCATCGGGGTCTGGGCCCTCCCAGCGCCCGATTCCTGCCAGTCCAACTTGCAGCACTTTGGTGTTGGGGTGAGCACCGTTGCCTGTATCCTCCGGGATGTATGTGAAACTGTGGAGGGCATTCTCCTGGACCGAGCAATCTAGCTGGTGGACCAGGAGGCTGTGATGGCCGGCTTCATGGCTGGAGGGTTCCCAAACTGCGTGGGCACCGTGGACGGTACCCACATAGAGATCCTCCGTCCCTCCGCTGGAGATGCCGCAGAGTATGTTAACAGACATGGTTACCACTCCCTGCAGCTGCAGGCTGTCGTGGACCACCGGGGGCGGCTCATAGACATCTTCTCGGGCAACACCAGGTGCAGCCACGATGCCTGGATCATGACCATCTCCCCCTTCTATGCCCGGATGTACCGCTGGGACTTTGCGGACACGGGGATGACCCAGATTGAGGGGGTGCTGATGCCCCCCTGTATCCTGGGGGACCCAGCCTATCCCCTCAGCCTGTGGCTGATGAAGGTGTACCCAGTCGCCAGGTCCCCAGTGCAGGCGCTGTACAATTCCTGCCTGTGTGCAAGCAGGACCGTGCTCGAGCGGGCTTTCGGGGCCCTTAAGCAGTGCTGATCGGCTGGACTACATGGTGGAGACCTCGGCCCTGGTGATAGGTACCTGCNGGTACAGGCACAGTGGGAGGCCACATGGAACAGGCAGTGGCCCAGGCATGGTCCAGGAGGCACACACGGACCCCAAGCACCGGCGAGGGTGCGATGGAGGGGAGGCAGGAGAGCCGGAGGCGTGCAGCCGGTCCAAAGGCACAACCCCTCCTGGGAGGTAGCCGGGAGGTGCAGTCCGTGGGCCCCAGAACCCCGAGGTCACACAGGCACCCAGGGGTGGTGACCTGGGGTGCACGAGGGAGTGCAGGCGGACAATGATGGTCAGCAGCACCCAGGGGAGCCGGGGGGCGCTTCAGAGAGCTGGACCCAGACACCAGAGAAGGCAGCCATGGAGGGGAACAACTGTTGCAGAGGCAGATAGGCCCCCCCCCCTGGTGGGGCCCTGGAGCCACAGGCAGGAGCAGCAGAACCCCGGGAAGCAGGCATCACAGCAGCATGGGTGGGACATCAAGGAGGGAGCAGGCAGCGGACCACAGCAGCAGGGCGGAGGTGGAAGCTCACAGCGGGGCCAGCAACCGGGACCTGGAAGGCACAGGAGGACTCACAGCCAGCTGCAGAGGGCCACGTAGGGACCAGGGGCTGGGTGGCCCAGCAGGTGAATTAAGTGCGACCAATGAACCATGCCCTGGCGGTACCCCAGCACGGACATGTGGTAGGTGATGAGGTAGTACGCCTTGAACGGATCCTACATGGAAAGCCCCAACTACACATCGGAATGGGACCACACACCTGTCAGTGCCGACAGCTCCACCACGGTAGACTCCGACAAGCAGAAGTCAGCAGCGGGGGGCCATGGAAGGTGACCGAGCTCCAACAGCCAGTGACAGACTGCCCCACGAGAGCGCTGGTACCCACGGGCCCCGTGAACACAGCCAAAGTAGGACACGGCCAAGGCAGGGCCCCCCTCTGCCAGACAGACTGTGTAGATGGACAGGCTGCACACGGAGGGGCGGACACGGTCTTTACCACAGACCACCCCACATGCGAGCACCTCATCTCTGGAATGCACCCATCGGGAAAGGGAAGCAGCCCCAGCATCTCAGCATGCAGCCGGCAATCCTGGGTGGTTGCCTCATAGCCAAAGTAATGAAGGCCAGAGCTCAGGCTCGCATAGGCACCCGGCAGGCTGTCTGGGCAGCTCAGGAGCAATTGCACGACTGGGGTATGCCACAGGGCAAACAGGGCCATGGTCTCACGTAAGGTCCACGTATGGGGGGCCCCATGGGGGCCGGGAGCCCAGTGGAACCGCAGCCAGTCATGATCCAGCAAGCCAGGGGGACTGACACCATGGAAAGGGGGGCTCACATTCCCCAGAGGGCTGGGAGGGGATGCAGGGGTGCCCCAAGGCCAAGCGATAAGTCCACAGGCCACAACAAGGCATGGCAAACAAGCGAGGCATGGGATGTGGACCCAGCACAGCTTCAGGACCCGAGCACACAGACAGGACAGTCAACACACTAATCAGGCCAGCGAGGACACAATGTTGCTAACACAGAGAGGTGGGAGGTGATGACAGCAGGAATGCAGCTGCTGCCAGCACACCCAGGCGCACGCTGGTCCTCCTGCCCACCAGGAGCCACCTGGGCCAGCCGGGGGGGAGGGGGCGCCCCAGGCCGACACGGGTGCCCCTGCCCAGTCGCTTGGTCTCGACCTGGGGGCGGGCCTTGATGGAGAAAACCCCAATAATTTGTTTTGTTCTATAGTACCCTCTGCCATCTTGGACAATATTAAAGAGTTTATAACCTATAGCTACCCCGTCATGCTAGGAATGCTTGCTTTACCTTTTAATATTAGACAGACTCTGGTTCTCCTCTGTTAGATAAGCCCTACCTTTGAAGATTACCTTGTTTACAGGACTGCTCCTTAATACAATTGGTTTCGGCCTAGATTAGACCCTCCTAAACCTCCCTAATTCCTTTCTTATCTGAACTTAGAAGTGAACTGTCCCTTCTCTAAATAATGAGTTTAAGAGTTATGTGGTAATGGTCCTAAAGTGCGCAGATGCGACAAAACATATATGGGCCTCCGCCCAAGGATTTCAGTATAAAAGTATAGTACTCTTTGTTGTAGGTGCGCTCAGGGATTCCTTGATCCTAGAGGCCCACAACGCGTTGTGTAAATCTGCTGAATAAAGAGTATTTGCTGTTTGCAGCTGCAGCCTCCTCGTTTCAGATCTTTACCCACGGAAAATCCTCGTCATTTCTGGTGTCAAGAAGTGGGATACGAGGAACACAGGAGTCCCTTGGAGATCCTGCGGTAAGTGCTGCATCTCTTTAAAAATCCCAGGGGGACGCCCCAGGGGCTCTGGGTGTGCAGAGATCAGAACTTAAGTTCTCCAGACTGCCTCGGAGTTTGATTTGATTGCAATCCTGCTGCTGTATTATTTATAATGAGAACGGCGGAGTCCAAGGACTCACTGGGACCTAGCCCAGTGAGCCCGGTGGAATACATAGCTCGCCAGTATGAAATACCTGCTGTAAAATGGGTTGAGAAATGGAATTTCTCTACACTCGGGATCAACCAGAGCTGCAGTGTTTTTTTTGACTGGCTCTTTTTGTATCCCAGTATTAACTCACTTGAAACAAACGGATGCCTGATGTCTATGGGACGATGAAACCAATAAATCCACTGTTCAGGAATGTTTTTCTCCTCGTCCTGAGACATCGGGATCCCTTTTAAAGTGTTCCCTATTCCCTGTGACTCCCCCCTTTTCCTTTCTCCCCAGGCTGTTCCATTGAGGGAGAAACAGCACTAGCTTTGGTTTCTCCTGCACTTTTCTGCAGAATCCTAGTGCCCGTGTCTTTTTTTCTCCTTCTTATTGCTTTCAAGTTACACTCTGGGTTGAATCTTTATGCAGAAAAATCCCAAGGTATCTTGGTCACTCAGGCAGTGGCTGGCCTCCAGCCAGCAGTACGCACTCGCTTACAGATTGCTATGATTAATTATAGGACCCAATCCTTGAATGATGTTACCTCTGCTTGTTCCCAGATTTGGGAAAATAATATAGGAAGAAACAGATAAAAAGCAACCTGCAAAAAAATTTTTTTTGCAAGTACAATCTCAGCCCTCTCCGTCCTGCAGGACCCCAAATCAGGCTCCCTATCGTCCCCGCCAGGAGGGATGGTTCCTTTTCCCTCCGGGAGCTGACGCTAGAGGTCAAAATTTTGTCATGCATGGACAGGGACATTGCCAAGCCCTGTCCCGAAACACCTGCGCGTAGTGCTTTCATAGCAAGAGGTTTCCTTGTAAAACCAGCGCACACTAAAAACCCCTAATAAAGAAGAACCTTCTCCATTTAAATAGGGTGTTAGTAATCCTAAAAAGAGCTTATTTTCCACACGTGTTGGTAATGCATTTGTGTGTAAGTTTCATACTGGATGTCTGCAAGAAACAATGTATGCTAACTTTATGTGAATGTAGGGGGTAAAACAAAATTTGTGTTTAAAGTTTGAAGACCTTTGAGTGAGAATGTATGTCTGGGTGTTTGAGGATTTCTTTGAGTGTGCTTCATATCACACATATAATAATAATTATTATTTCAGTTTACAAATGTCAATAGTCATGTTGTTTCTGCCCTAGTAAATACAGGGGCTACTTGTTCTATGCTCCAGTCTTCCCTTTTCCCCACAGTGGTGCCTTCCTCCTCCTCCCTCTCTACTGTAGGGGTGGAGGGCATATGCTCTAGAGTGCCTCTTTCTGAGCCCACCACTGTAACCATCGGTCCGCTCACAGAGAGACATTCTTTCCTCTTAAGCCGCAACACACCGGTAAATTTGTTAGGAAGAGACTTGCTTTGCAAATTGAATGCTAAAATTCTCTGTTCACCTGATGGTGTCTTTCTGGACCTGCCGCAGCCCATTTTTCCTGTACTTCTTATGGCCCTTGCTACTGAGGAAGCAGGACAAGAGTTTCTGCCTGATCACCAGAGGTTCTTGTCTGCTTTGCCTCCCGAATTGTGGGCAGCCACCCCTGATGATGTGGGGCTGCTGCAAGGCATTGCACCTTTGCAAATTTCAGTACAACCTGGCAAGTCTTTTCCCTCCGTTCCTCAGTATTCTTTGTCTGTTGAAGCTACAGCTGGCATTCACCGTGTCATTCAAAGCTTCCTTGAACAAGGCATTTTAACACCCTGTTTGTCCCCTGTTAACAGCCCCATCCTGCCGGTAAAGGAACCGGAAAAATTCCACCCTGATGGCTCCCCTGTTTATCGGTTTGTCCAAGATCTGCGAGCAGTGAATGATTTTGTTGTTCCCTTGCATCCCATTGTTCCTGACCCGGTTCTCACTATTGCCTCCATACCGGCTGATGCTAAGTTTTTTACTGTTGTTGATTATCCCAAGCCTTTTTCTCTGTCCCTATACACCCAGATTCTCAGTATTTGTTTGCCTTTACTAAGCCCTCCACACGTTGCCAGCTTACTTTTACCCGTCTCCCCCAGGGTTTCCGTGATTCCCCTTCCCTTTTTGGATTGGCTCTCCGCCAAACTTTGTCTGATTTTGTTGTGCCTTCCGATGCAACACTCATTACTTATGCAGATGATTTGCTGATTGCTGCCCCAACCTTAGAAGTTTGCCAGGCTGCCTCTCTTGCACTTTTACAGCATTTGGCCCTGAAGGAACATAAGGTTTCTCGTGCTAAACTCCAGTTTTGTCAACCCCAGATTCAATACCTGGGACACGTGATCACTGCTGAAACTCGCTCCCTCTCCTTGAACAGGCTGAACGCCATTATGTCCCTGCCAGTGCCCTCTACCCCTCGGCAATTACAAAAATTTTTGGGTGCTGCTAATTACAGTCGTCAGTGGATGCTGGGCTATGCCCAGTTGGCTCAACCTCTCTATTCTGCACTGTCCCTTGATCCTTTTCTCTTGTCTCCTGAAGCTGTACAATCATTCCAGGATTTTTGAATTGTCTTTGCTGGCTCCTAAAAATGTTACTCTTCACCGTGTTTCTGCTTTGAATCCTGCTTCTCTTCTGCCTGTCTCTGACTCTGACGACATGACTCTCTCCCATGACTGTGTTATCAGCATGTCAATATTTACACTGACTCTCGCTATGCTTTTGGTGTCTGCCACTCCTTTGGCAACAGATTTGCTGATCAAACTGCGAAACGAGCAGCAAAATCTGGCCCTTCTCTCTGCCTCGTTGCCGCAGTTTCCCTTTCAGATACTTCTCCGGCTGATGTCCCCTCCCTTGAAGACCTCGCTGCCCAGCAAGCTGCTGCCCATCCCTCAGAACAACGCATCTGGACGCGAGTTGGCTGTTCCCCTGACTCTGATGGCATCATGCGCCACCCTGATGGACGTCCAGTAGCACCGCGTGCCTTGGTGCAGCATTTGGCTCGAGTGTCTCACATAATGACACACTCTAGCAAAGGGGGGATAGCTGCAATGATTTCTGCCTCTTGGTTTGCCCCTTTTGTCACTACTGAAGCCCGCCGGGTTACCCAATCCTGTGCCACCTGCCAACTGTTCAACCCGGCTCGTGCCCAGCCTTGTCACCCATCCTCCTGCCCATGGAGTGACGGGCCCTTTCAGAATCTCCAGATAGACTTTGCTGATTTACCCCCGGCACAAGGTTACAAGCACATGCTGGTAGTTATCTGCCTTTTCTCTGGCTGGACTGAGGCCTACCCTTGCCGCCGAGCTACTGCCGCTACAGTTGCCCATGAGCCCCTATGAACTTGTCTTTGGACGGGCCATGCAAGTGGGCATTGAACTGCGCCCTCCTCAGCTGTAAAAGTTAAAAGAAAAAGTGCCTGGATCCACCCTTCACATTGCAAAAAACCTCTGAGCCTATAGAAAGAGGGCCAGAGGAACAGGGTGCAAGTGCTGGTAACCTCTCCCCTGTACAAGAACCGGCTGTGCCACCTCATGATGAAGAAGAAGCACCACAACAATATTAAAGACCAGTACTCGACCTGTGCCTAATCAAAATAAACTATTTCTGCCTTGTGTCAAGGGGGGTTTCTACAGTTCTCAGCACAACCTAAGTGAAAAGAACTCCCCTTGAGAAAGACGTTCTTTAGACTCTGCTAATACCTTTTGTTAGTAATAGAACAGCTTCGCATTGATTTAAATGTATCTAACTGTTGGATTTGTGCCTCTATTCCCTCCCACTCTTTTGAGGGTATTCCCATGCATGCACATCCGCTCAATCACAGTGAATTAAAGTTCCCCGTGTACTCAGATCTACCCCCGGATGCCACTTGGGAGGTGGTCAGACGCAACATTTCTGAATACATTTACATTAGGACCCCTCCCCCGGCCCCGTTTTGCCTGCGCTGTAATGGCACAGGGCTGTTTGTAGGTGAATCCACCTGCAATGCCACTATCGTCAAGAATGGGATTACCTTAAATCTTAACAACACTTTCTTGCCTGATCTCACTCCTGCATACTTTAACCTAACAGGTTATTACCACCAAGTATTTGTTTACGCACACACCTGCACCTAGGGAATTACTGCCCTGGTGGGTCACTATTTTGTGTGTGGCAACAAGGCCTATAAGCATCTCCCTGCTAACTTCCAAGGTTCTTGTTTTATAGCTACCATTGTCCCTGCCATTCGGCTGTCTCCTGCCCTGCCCCCAGGCCCCGTGAAACACCGCAGGGAAATAACAGAGGCCCAACGTTATTGGGGTATAACCCTTCCTGCTCTGGGGGTGGGCTTCACAATCCGAGAACTCAGGCGAATTTCTAGGGTCCTCGAGGAAGTGGCCAACTTAACAGCTGACACTTTTCAAAGTATTGCCACTGAGATGAACAGCATCAGGCAAATGGTTTTGCAAAACAGACTCGCCCTGGACTTCACTCTGGCCAGCAAAGGTGGGGTATGTGCTTTAATAAAAAGTGAATGTTGCACCTACATTCCAGACAACAGTTACACCATTTTTCAAAACGCACAGCATCTTAAAACTGCTGTGATAAAACTCCACGAATCACAAAATTGGGGTTGGTGGTCCTGGCTCACTGACCTGCTTCCAGATATCCCAGGTTGGATTAAGCACATGTTATTCTTATTATTTGCTGTCATTTTAGGCCTTGGCCTTCTCTACTTACTGTGTAAACTACTCTTCTGGTGTGCTAAAAGTTTAGCTTCCTTTAACTCAAACCCTAGGTCTGCTCCCTTGCTTGCTGCTGTAACTTTGCCTGCTGCATCCCTGTGCAAGGGATTTCCCCAGCCAACCCCAGCCTTGCCCAGACTCCGCTTTCCTCTGAGGGCCCGCAGACAAAACCATATGGTGATACTTTTCTCTTAAGTATCAGACGGGGGAGTTGATGGAGAAAACCCCAATATTTTGTTTTGTCCTATAGTACCCTCTGCCATCTTGGACAATATTAAAGAGTTTATAACCTATAGCTACCCCGTCATGCTAGGAATGCTTGCTTTACCTTTTAATATTAGACAGACTCTGGTTCTCCTCTGTTAGATAAGCCCTACCTTTGAAGATTACCTTGTTTACAAGAGGATTCCTTTAGCTCAAGAATACTATCTGTTTCGATCTAGATAAAGATACTTCTAAACCTCCCTAATTCCTTTTTATCTGAACTTAGAAGTATATTGTCTCTTCTTTAATAATGAGTTTGAGAGTTATGTGGTAATGGTCCTAAAGTGCGCAGATGCGACAAAACCATATATGGGCCCTCCGCCCAAGGATTTCTGAATAAAAGTATAGTGCTCTTTGTTATGGGGCGCTCAGGATTCTTTGATCCTAGAGGCCCACAACGCGTTGTGTAAATCTGCTGAATAAAGAGTATTTGCTGTTTGCAGCTGCAGCCTCCTCGTTTCAGATCTTTACCCACAGAAAATCCTCGACAGCCTCCACGTGGCCCAGGCTATAACGGGGCTGGCTGCACCCCAACTGGGCCAGCTGGCACCATGGAGCGAGGTGGTTGGGCACCTGCAGGATGCACCTAGTGCTTTGTGCTGAGTGGTACTGCTCGCACACCGATCAGCTGTGCCTCCTGACCACAGAGGTGCACCTGGGTGACCGCCTGTGGGTTGGCATAACCCGGAGTGTGGCTAGGGCTCGGAGAGCCCACCATGGCTGCAGGTGCTGCCTGACCAGGCTCAGGGCTCAATGGCTGTCCGGGGCGGACTGTCAGGCCCTGATCCACGGCCAGAACAGGGCCGCTGTGCTCCGCGAGGTGGTTGGGTGCCTCCAATGGTAGAGGGAGACCATGGGGCATGCTGCCCAGCTTGCAGTGCCCATTGCCCAGCGGGTATGGGTCATGGAGCAGGTACAGGGTGGTGGTCCTGGGTGCTGGCTCAGTGGGATGAGGCCGCCTGGAGGGTGCACTTTCAGATGGACAGACTCACCCTACTGTGGCTTGCAGAGCTGCTCATGCCCTGGTTGGAGCGACAGGACACCCCCATGAGGACCCCCATCCCCATGGTCCAGCAGGTGGCCATCGGGGTCTGGGCCCTCCCAGCGCCCGATTCCTGCCAGTCCAACTTGCAGCACTTTGGTGTTGGGGTGAGCACCGTTGCCTGTATCCTCCGGGATGTATGTGAAACTGTGGAGGGCATTCTCCTGGACCGAGCAATCTAGCTGGTGGACCAGGAGGCTGTGATGGCCGGCTTCATGGCTGGAGGGTTCCCAAACTGCGTGGGCACCGTGGACGGTACCCACATAGAGATCCTCCGTCCCTCCGCTGGAGATGCCGCAGAGTATGTTAACAGACATGGTTACCACTCCCTGCAGCTGCAGGCTGTCGTGGACCACCGGGGGCGGCTCATAGACATCTTCTCGGGCAACACCAGGTGCAGCCACGATGCCTGGATCATGACCATCTCCCCCTTCTATGCCCGGATGTACCGCTGGGACTTTGCGGACACGGGGATGACCCAGATTGAGGGGGTGCTGATGCCCCCCTGTATCCTGGGGGACCCAGCCTATCCCCTCAGCCTGTGGCTGATGAAGGTGTACCCAGTCGCCAGGTCCCCAGTGCAGGCGCTGTACAATTCCTGCCTGTGTGCAAGCAGGACCGTGCTCGAGCGGGCTTTCGGGGCCCTTAAGCAGTGCTGATCGGCTGGACTACATGGTGGAGACCTCGGCCCTGGTGATAGGTACCTGCTGTGTGCTGCACAACGTGCGTGAGACCAATGGGGCAGCCCTAAAATACCCCGTGCCTCATCGCCCTCCCGGATCTGTGCCTCTGTACGTAAATGCGGACAACCTGAGGGAGTACCAGTATGCCAAGCGCATCTGTGCTGCCCTGGCCAGGCATATCAGCTGGGAGGCCGAGGCATGAGGGCGCTAAATCCCAACCCTACCACTGTGGGGCCCCCACCGGCTCCCTGGGCCTCTACGGCCATCGGTCTGCCCCCACCCCTGCCAATCATATCAGCATTTTAGAGTTTTAAACTCAAATATTTTAAGGGAAGAACTGGTCAATAGAAGGGGGGGCTATAGGAATCTCCTTAAGTTTAAGAGAGAGATGTATTATAGACAGGCCTGGAGGGAACTTGATGAAGCCTCCAAGGATCTTAATACCCAGAAGTTTGGGAAACTGGTCAGGGGAATTGGTAAGGACTGCAAATTTGGGTGCTCCCTGGTTTCAGCCAAAGTATGGGAGGGGCATTTTGCCTCACTATATACTCCCCCATCAGTTGTAGGGACTGGTCTGAATTTGTTGCCCATGTCCCGGAACTGGCAGCCGGTTACATCTGAGGAAATCAGGGATCTGATCTCCTCTCTGAAACCGGATATGGCTTCCGGAGGGGATTTCCTTCCAGCTGAATTTATCAAGAATAATGCGGAGTGGTGGACTCCGATGCTCACAGCCCTGTTTACTGGAATAAATACTTCTGGGAATCTACCACAGGACTGGAGGGAATCTACCACAGGACTGGAGGGAATCTACCACAGGCCATCTGTGCCTAGAAATATCATTGAGCCAACAACAGCAGGTGGCATGGATCTGGTGGATAATTCACAGGTTCTGCTCAGCAGCAGTCATGAAGGCCTGGAACTTGATAATGAGCACCATGAAGTTCTGAGCATCATGGCTGTGGCACCAGCATCTGGGAACTCTGCAGATGCTGCACCAAGTGTTTTTAAAAGTTTACATAGCTGGGTGGCTGCCTAGTTTGGATTAGCTGCATGTGCATGAGAGCAAGTACAAGCCACTATTGGCCACCTGTCATCACATGATGGTGACTGGCTGCGTGTCTAGCTATTGGTCACTCTAGAATGAAAAAGGTTTTGCAAAGCTGAGTGTTTATGGCCTTTGTTGACATTTGGGTAAGGCCTGATGTGCAGAGAGAACTGTCAAACTCCTCCTGGGAGGCAGGCTATGGGCTCATAGGGTGGCACATGCACACAATGGGGTTCCATATATGCATGGCGTGATGGAGAACAGACACTGCAACCCTGCTGGAGTTCAAAGTTCAGCAGCATGGAAGACTGGGAGCCCCGGAGGAGATGAGAGGGTGGGATGAGAACGAGACTGCGACTTTTGTGGCTGTTTGAGTACTGCCAGAAGTAGAGAAGTCACTAACAGGAGCGGGACCTTCCCTGCCGTCTTTCCTCACCACTTTCTTGATCATAGTGAGAGGTAGGGGTGGGACATCAGGGAGAATACCGGATACCGGATTTATTGGTATCGGATCTCCCCGGTATCAGATTTACCGGTATCGGCATACTGGTTTTTTAACATTGGCCGCTTTACTGGTTTTTTTACATTGTGGCCATTTACTTCAATGGCCACAATGTAAAAAAAAAGGTAAAGTGGCCAATGTTAAAAAAACGGTATGCTGATACCAGCGATGATTGGATTATCAGATGAATCCGATAAACCCGATTATCGGGTGTTTTGGATTAATCCGATACCCATACTCCCACCCCTAGTGAGAGAATACCCATGGAGCCACCGGGATTGTCTCAATTGGATGGTGGAGCTGAATCTCTTTGGGGGAAACAAGTAGCTCAGGGTACAGGGAATATGAACACACTGAAGGAGAGCTTGTTTCCCTATCCAAGGCTTGGACATTCCCAGAAGTGTAGGGTGCCCTGATGAACTGTGATGTTTTTAGCCCCCACTATACAGTAATGGTAATGCAGAAAATGCTAGTGAGGGGCTATTACAGGCACATGTTTGAATGGGGGAATATATGTGAACAGGGAGGAATTTCCAACCCTACAGTGGGTGGGACCTCAATAGAACTGTGTGCTGCTACCTGTCAGTGAGGTGTGAACTGTGCTGTGAACTGTGAATGTGAGAAACCGGGCTGACTACATGCATGCAAAGACCGATTGCTTTGGCTTTGAATGTTTGCTTTCATTTTCCATTTTCACTATAGGCACTTAGTAAGTACGCTATTTCCACAATAAACTCAGCATTATGTGCATGGCTAAAGGTTATTCCCACCTGCACATCTGGCTGGCATACAACCCAGGTACGTATGTACCTCCATGGGTGGGTGGGAATAGCAGGGGCTTGAATGCCTCCCAGAGTGATGGCTGGGGTGGCTTATGGTTCCCATGGTCCTGTGCAACTGTGAGTCATGACAGGGGGAAGGATACTGAGAAGAGGGTGGACAGAGCGTGGTGGTGTAAAACACCTGCCTGTTTACTAGGGGTGGGAATATCGGTATCGGATTAGTCCAATACACCCGATAATCAGGTATATCGGATTAATCCGATAATCGCCAGTATCGGCATACCGTTTTTTTAACATTGGCCGCTTTACCGGTTTTTTTACATTGCGGCCATTGAAGTAAATGGCCGCAATGTAAGAAAAACGGTAAAGCAGCAAATGTTAAAAAAACGGTATGCCGATACCGGTAAATCTGATACTGGGAGATCCAATACCAATAAATCCAGTATTTGTTATACTCCTTGATGTCCCAACCCTACTGTTTACTAGGTGGTTGTGCTAAACCTGAGAGTGGGGCTGTCTGCAAGAAATACGCCATGGGGGCTGCTCGTTTATTAGGGTCTGCATACTAAACACATGAGCGCGGGCTGCATGGAGTGAACACGGACTCCAGCAGGTTGTCGTCTCATTTCTTAACACCCTGTGTTTGGAACCCACCTTTAGGGCTAGGCCAAGGCTAAGGAACCTCTTGCTGCTGCCCTGCTTGGATTAGAAGCTCCTGATAGAGTGCCCCTTTGGGCCAAAGATTCCCCCACCAGGCCCTAAATCTGAAGATGGGAGGGAAAGGTCCCCACTCCCCATCCCACATTCCTCCCTCATTTCCCACTGGTTCACAGCAAAAATCATATCAATACTCCTCTGTTTCTAGCTAGATGAGGCCTTTCTTCTGTGCTTTGTCAACAGACTGTTGACAGAAGGCAATGTGTCACATTTCAGAATAACTTATCTCTAATCAGATAAGTGGGGTGGGCCATGGCTCAGGTAGTAGAGTGTATGCTTCACACATATAAGGTCCCAAGTTCAATCCCTGGCATCTTTAATTCAGAATCTCTGGAAGCACACCTGAGTGAGGCCTCTGGAGGGTCTCAGGTAGCATTTCTGGGTGAGGCCTCCTTCAGGACCCTGGAGAGCTGGATTTGAAACCCTGCTGTCAAGTCAGGTTGTGATAATACTGGGCTAAGATGGACCATTTATCTGACTCAGTTAGGCAGCTCCTTAATACAAACTCAGAGTGCATTTTAAAAACTGGATTTTAACATACAATTTTCCACTCCCAAAGGGTCACCCTTTCGTCCAGTACCGTATGGCTCTGCACATATATCTTTTCATAAAGAAAAGGCAAATTTCCAGTAGGAAGACTTTAAAATCTGTAGGCATAGTAAACCTCCATGCTAGTGAATAGAGTACCTGGTAATGTACAAAGCGCATGTCTCTAGAGTATAGAGTAGCTGTCCACTGGCAGTTCTGCCTTGGGTTGATGCCCTTGGCCAGTTGTTCCAAAGTCTTTTGATGGTGCGGGTAAAACTTATGAGCCAGCGTGAGGTGGAGCTGCTTGGTGGAAGGTTTCACATGACAATCTGTGGATCAAATTAGCATGAAATGACATCACAGGATGAGGTTAGAGTTTTTCTCACTTTAGAAAAACATGTTGTTGGTCTTTCTAGCGACATTAAGCAGAGTTTCATTCCACAGAATATACAAAACAATCTAAGAATTAAAAGTTGCATTTCAGACACATTTCACAATGATTCCATGTAAATAATGTAAATACTTAAATGTAGAATTCATCCTTGCTATTAAAACAAACAAACAAAACAAAACAAACCAGCAAGGCAGGGGAAGTAGGGGGACCACAGCCACATCCCCAGAATGCAGGACATCCCCTTGGTAAAAGCTATACCCAACATTACCACATTTAAAAGGCCGATCTTATTGCTGCCTGTTATAGTAAAATATTAATTCTCTTACTTTGCACATTTAATGACATTACTACTGTCTGCATTCAATTTTGTTAATGCGTACCAAACATAACTATTTAAAATAAAAATTACAATACAACTCTGGGGAAGTCCTTATTGGTGTTTGCACTTCTGTCAATCCCGGGACCCTCTTCAGAAGTTTTTTGTTCTTGAGGAATACAAAAAATACTCTTGGGTAAGTCACCCAGACAGCAACTAACTTTTTTTTAATGATTATTCTTATTTTCAGCACAACCAGGCACACTCCGGGTTAAAAGATTGTCCGGAATCAGAAGTGCACAAAGCTCTTCCCTCCCCCATTTTAATTTCCTTCAGCAATTTAGCACCTCTTTGTGACCCACACACAGAACAATCAGGAACAACAGCGGTCCTAGCCGGAGTCTGTCACTTTCGAAGGCTGTCTGGTGTCACGCCCCCTGCCCCATTGCCTCTCAGATGAGAGGCACTGGGGGCAAGCGGCAAGGGCATAACTAGGTTGGGATGGGTCCAGGTGCAAAAGATGGATGTGGGCCTCCCCCCCATCATGTCCCCTCCCCTGCCCTCTATTCCACCATAGCTCATGTCCCCCAGGTTGGTTGGTTATTGCAGAACATTGTCAACTTGCATGCAAAGAAAGAAAATGTTTTCCCTAGACTATTGTTTCCTTTCAGGAATTCTGGTTAAGATAGATGTATCTGATACTATGTCTTCCTTGCTTTAATGAAGTATAGGTGCTAGGGTACTAGGTAGAGCCCTTTTGGGGTTTCTGACCTGCACCAAAATCAATTATCTAAACTAGGAGTGGGGAACCACAGGCCCAGGGGTCAAATGCAGCCCACAGCAAGTTTGTATGTAGTCTCAATTCCTCGATCTGACCCCTGAATCTAGTTCTCAACCCCAAGCATGGAAAAACTGAGTTCAGGGTAAGGGAGCAGAGTAGGGATAGTGGACAGATCTGTGGCACAGATTTGGACCCTCTTTTTCGTGAGCCCCTTTATATGCCCCTGCCCGCAACTTCTATGTAGCCCTTAGAGCCTGTACTAATTTTCAAAATGGCCCCTGGGGGGAAAACGTTTCCCACCCTTTATGTAAACAGACAGACTGGACTTCTGTTTTGGGCACCTCATTTTAAGAAGGAGATTGACAAGTTGGAGCAGATTCAGAGGAAGGCGACAAGTAGTTGCTTTTATATGCTCATTTGGCAGAGGAGGGAGTGCTGATTGATTGATTGCCACCTGACTCCTTTCCTCCCCTCTCCTCTCCTCCCCTCCTAGAGGTATAACTGCAAGGGCTGGGCCCTGGGGGCGCTAGCCCTTGGGCGACACCCTGAGGGTGTCAGCCATTGGTCGGGCTGTTTGTGGGACAGTTGACAGACCTGATCCCTTGAACTGCAGGAGACTGGCTACAGGATAGGGTGGCTGGTTAGGCAAAATTCAGGAGTTCTCCAATCTTGCTGAGACCTGGAGGTGGATGGTGGAGGCGGCGGCGGCGACAGTGGCAGGGCCGAGGCTCCCATTGGCCCAACCAGAACACCCCACCCCCCTACAGACCTGACAGTGGCGGCAGTGGCAGCGGTGAGAGAGAGGCAGGGCTGAGGTCCCCACTCCACTGGATCAGCATGACTGTGAGTAGCCAGCCCTTGTTTTGAGCACCCCCTCCCCCAGTTGGAGGAGGGGGCAGGGCCGGTGCTCAGGAGTGGACTTCCGGCCTGGCAGAGCCATAAGTGGCCAGTGGTCCAGCTGTGCCTCAGGCACGCACTGCAGGCAACGCGCCTAAAGCCCACACTTAGGCCTGGCCCTTGGCGGGGTAAGGGACGGTGAGGCGGGTAATCCTGGTGGGGGTGTATAATGAAGGTATGGGGGATGGGAATGTGTTTTGTAGACGGGAGGAGTGGGAGTGGGGAGGGGTTGGGAAAAACTGAAATGGTATTGGGGAGGGTATGGGGGGTGGTTGTTGGGATACCCCTCAGTGGCAGAGAGGGGTCAGGGATGTGTGGGTTGGGGTGGGGTGGGGTGAGTGGCATTGGGATAGAGGGGGTAGGGTGACCCCCCTAGGTGTGAGGGAGGGGGTGAGTCCAAGGGGGTTGTATTTGGTCCTCTGGTGGCAGATGGTGGGAAGGGGGGGAACAGACTCTGCCACCCGGTGAGACGGGGGGGCATTGCCTGAGGGATAGGGTGGGGGGACTCCCTGTGAGAGAGGGAGTCATGGGGGGGTGGTTGCTTCCCAGTGGGACGGGGGGGGGCAGCACTCCAGGGATTGGGAGAAGGGATTCCTTATGAGAGGAGGAACCCGAGGGGGACAAGGAGAAGGGGGAAGGGATTTTTTTGGGGAAGGGGGTATTCTGTGGGAGAGATGGCCCCAAGTAGGGGTTGGAGGGGAGAATGGGGAAGGGGGGTCAAGCGATGACCCCCGGTGAGATGGGGGGGGCATTGCCTGAATGACAGGGAAAAAGAACTCCCTGTGAGGGAGGGGGATCTAGGGAGTGGGGCTGGGGGTTTGGGGTGGAAATGCGGAGGGACATTTCAGGAGTGGGGAGGGAGAGAGATCTCTGGGGGCTTTGGGGGAGCAGCCAGTGAAGGGGGGATCAGAATGGTGTGGACAGGAAGGGGGGAATGACTATTGGGTTGGTTCTGGGATGGTGACAGTAGGGTCAATGTGGGTGTGTAGTTCGGGCCCCTAGGGGACCTAGGTCCCTCGTGGAGGTCAAGAGAGTCCCCCCTCCACTGGGGGTGAAGGAGGATCAGGGTCTAAGGTCCACCAGTGAGGGACTGATGCTGCTAAATGCAAGGTCCATGGTAAACAAGACCCTAGTAATCCGGGACGTGGTCCTGGACAGGGCCGCGGACCTTGTATGCATTACGGAAACCTGGCTGGATGAGGAGGCAGGGTCCATTTTGGCTGACCTTGTTCCAGCTGGGTATGCCGTGCAGCACCAACCCCGCACTGGGGGTCGGGGAGGTGGTGTAGCTATTATTTTTAGAGACATGGCCTGTTAGGAGGTATCCAGTCCAGGAGATTCCAGGGATTGAGGCTCTCCATGTGGTGTTTGTTTTGGCTGAGGGCAATCACGGGGTGCTGCTGGTGTACCAAGCCCCTTCTTGCCAAGCAACGTTCTTTGCCGCTCTAGCGGAGCTGGTCTTGGTGGTAGCGTTGAACTCCTCCAGGACTTTGGGACTGAGGGACTTCAGTACTCATACGAATGCCAGCCTTGTAGGAGCGGAGAGTTCATGGCCGCCATGGCAACCATGGACTTGTCCCAAGTTGTCAACTGCCCAACCTATGTGGGGGGACATGCCCTCGACCTGGTATTCTGTTTTGGCCTTGAGGCGGGTGATCCAGTAGTGGGGGATATGAGGGTCACGCCCTTGTCATGGATGGATCATTACCTTCTACAGACTAGCCTCTTAGCACGCCACCTCAAGAAGGGGAATGGACCAGTTAGGTTGGTCTGCCCCCGGAGGTTGATGGAACCTCAATGGTTCCAGGAGCCCCTGGGGGATTTAACCTTAGACCTTGACAACCACTCTGTTCATGGAACATCTTGCTCGGGGAGGCCATTGACAGGGTGGCTCTGAAACGTCTGTCTCATTACCACAGGACCCCTTGGTTTACTGAGGGACTGCGGTGTATGAAACAGGCAGGTAGGCGGCTAGAGCGATGCTGGCATCAGACTCGTGCTGAATCCGATCGACTTCTCCATAGGGCCCATTTGCGGTCCTATCTTGAGACTGTGAGGACGGCAAAGAAAGAGCTCTTTGCCACCCTTCATAGCATCTGCAAAGTTGTGTCCAGCGGAGATGTTCTGGGTGGTGTGCGGACTGGTTAGTTCGGCCTCCCTCCGCCTGGACAGGGACTTGTCCCATGCCCGCTGTGAGGAGTTTGCCATCTCCTTTGCAGACAAGATTGCTCGGATCCAGAGCAATTTTGACACCAGATTAGGAGCAGTAGAGGTGGAGCATGAGGTGATGGAGGCCTCGTCTGGTCCATCTTCTTGGGTTGAGTTTCAGGAAGTGACGCCAGCTGATGCCATGGATGTCCTTGGGTCTGTTAGAGCCACCAGTTATGAACTAGATCCATGCCAGTCCTGGTTGGTGAAAGCCTCCAGGGAGACTTTGAGGGATGGTGTTGGCGAGGGTAATCAACACATCCCTTCGGCAAGGGAGTTTGCCCCCTGGTCTCAAGGAGGCCGTGGTACACCCCCTGCTGAAGAAGCCATCTTTGGATGTGGATGCACTCACCAGCTACCAACCTCTGTCTAACCTTCCCTTTTTAAGGGAGGTTATTGAATGGGCGGTGGCACTGCAGCTCCAGGCTCATCTTGACAGCATCGGTTTCCTTGACCCATTTCAATCAGGGTTCTGCCCCGACTATGGTACAGAGATGGTGCTGGTGGACTTGGTGGACGATCTCCACTGGGAGATGGATGCAGGACATTCAACACTTCTGATTCTGCTAGATCTCTTGGTCGCTCAGTGGACCAGGGGCTGCTGTTGAGATGATTGCAAGCCCTGGGGGGTCTGGACAGGACTGTCTTAGGGTGGTTCCGATCACTCCTCTTGGGGAGAAGTCAGCAAGTTGTCTGGGGGGTGAATCTTCCAGCCCCCAGGCCCTGGATTGTGGCATTTTGGAAGGTTCTAGTCTGTCTCCATTACTGTTTAATGTGTATATGCAGCCCTTGGGGGAGATCGTGAGAAGGTTTGGTGTGCGTTGCCACCAATATGCCTATGACACCCAGCTATACCTCTCCTTTTCATCCAACCCAGGTCCTGCCATCTCAGTGCTGTCCCAATGTTTGGAGGCCGTGGCAGATTGGTTACGGCAGAGCAAACTGAAACTTAATCCTGATAAGACTGAGGTGATGGCAGTGGGTAGGGTGAGGGAGGTGTTGGCTCCCCTCATAGAGGGGGGTTTGCCCTCCCTTAACCCAGCAGGGTCGGAGTCTGGGCTGTTCCTGTGTGATGGCCAAGATCACAGTCTCTGCCGCTAGACTGTATAGAGGTAGGATAATATTTGTACCTAGGACCAGGACCCCCACCCACAGCTGGAGGTGAGCGGATGGCACTCCCACCCCTCTACAATCCTTCTTCCACCAGCTGTTGAGGACAGGACCCGCACTCTCTGCCCAGCAAAGGAATATTTGACAGCAGTCTGTCTCTACAGCCATTCTGGTCACGGAACGGCCAAAGAACTGCCAGGGTCCTTTGGCATAGGCCTTCGGCGCCCTCAGGCTCTGGAGGCTCGTAAAATACCTGGAAGGGGAAGAAACACAGGTGTGGGCACTGGTGAAGCTGTCAGTCAGCCTGCCCAATCACAGTCAACAGATCCCCGCACAGAGCAGTTAAGTCCTACCACTGCTAAGTATTTATGCTTGGAAAAGTTAAATTTTTGATTTAATTAAAAATAAGCCTAAATCACAACATTAGCATCTGAATTTGGATACAAATTGGAATTCTTACATCATGGTTGGTTCTGGGGATATGGTGTAGCTGATCACAGAGATAGGATCTAGCTGCAAGAGCCTGCCTTTGATTCTACAACTAACCTTTCCAAAAAATTCTGCGTGATTGGGATCTAGACCCTTTTCTAACTAAAACAATTGTATACGGATATTGAAAGCTCAAAGGGTTTAACTTTTGAATTATTTATACCTCTCCCCGTTGAAAGGTTTCACTTAAGAGTAAGTGAATTAGGGAACATTTCCGTGTAATTTGAGGGCAGAAAAACAGGCAAGAGGAACTTGAAAGGGAACGTGAAAAGACTATTTAACAGCCAATCAGAATCGCCAGCTGAGGTCCCTTCATTTGCATTCAGAGGTTATAAAGCATCCAGTATGCAGGAGGATTACAGAACTGAAAGGTCTTAGACACAGACAGAGTGAGAGTATAAGAGCTGTCAAGAAAACTGGAAAACCAAAGACACTAGGAATTGGAACAAAAGTAGGTTGTGTTACATTCTGATTTGGCTGCAGGGAATTAAGAGCTGATCCATTCTCTAAAACTCGGAGATTAGAGTTGGGCCTATATGTGTGGCAGGATGAAGATCTGCCATTGCCGTTTTCAGTTCATGAGATATTGTTATTTCTGAACAAAACATGGTGTTTTTCAAAATAAAGGGATTGTAAAGATTTAATCTGCAGGTTTGTATCTGCTACAGATTATTATTTTTACTGTTATTACAGTTCAGCTTTAAGATTGGCAGCATTTCTTATGTGAAGGACTCTGATAAAAAGATATTCATAACCTATTTTTTTAAGAAACTAATTTAAAAATAATTTTTGAATGAGCACCAGGTAAATAATATGTTTTCTTGAAAATATAAAGCAAACAATTCTTTTTGGAACATTGCTACAAGGTTTTGGTTTTTTCCCCTGATCCCTTGTTCATGTGTCAAAGGATCTTTATGGCAGACCTGAATGAAACATAGGGCCTTTTCAGACAAGACACTCTCCACCCGCTCCCCACCCACCCCCACCCACTCTACATGTTGCAGGGCAGCAGTGTTGCCCTATGGGTAAGTGTATGTGTGGGTGGGTGATGGGTGGGGAGTGTCTTTGTCTGAAAACACTCATAGTATTGCTAACCTCACCTATAAGAATACCCTTATTTTTCCAAACCTTTATTTGTTGGAATCAGGACTGGAGCATAGAGATCCGAATGAGCTGGGTTCCCCCTTATTCTCAGGGACTGGAAAGAAGAAAACTTTACGCTATGGACCAGCATTAAGTCTGCCTCAGAAACCTTGACAGTGCTAATTTCTGTTTGTTTGGTTCAAGTAAATTTATGCAAATTAAAGGAACAGATCTGTTTGGCTAATAAAAAAGATAGGGGCAGGTGGTAGTTGTAGGACACAAAGTAGAGAGGCTGGCTACAGAAGCATGGGTGTGCAAATAGATGGTCAGTCTAATAGCCCAGGAGCAGAGGGGCTCCCAGTNCTGGCCTTCCATAGGAACTGTAAAACCTGGATGTTCTATCAGGCATTTGGTGAGGGAGAGGGGTAAGGGTGGGTGGGGATGGGGAAGGGAGGAGTGGTTTTTTTTCTTGTTTTATGATTATTATGTTTTAAATTGTTTTGTTTTATATTGTATTTATATTTTTATTGTTGTTAGCTGCTCTGGGCTGCCTGTGGCGGGAAGAGCGGGATATAAATTTTGTAAAATAAATAAATGAATATATCCATGAATATTATTTGCATTTTTGATTAGCCTACTGAACATCTGAATAAGTATTTGCCATGAAAACAATATTCATATAGTGGAGGTTTCCTTTCATTTATTTGGTCACTTTGGTATTTATTTTGGTCACTTTGTATCAGTATTTTGGTTACTTTGAATTGGCATTATTTAGTGTTATTGCCCATCAAACTGTTACAGAAGAGTGCTGTTGAGGCCACAGGAATTTGATAGGAAGTCTATTACCTCTCAAAAATGACAATATCACCAGCCAGAACAAACCTGGTGTTCACTCACTTGGCCTCCATAGTTGTGTATGTCTCTAACGCTCCAAGAGAATCACCTATTTTCAGCTGCTTCCCACCTCCTCATGACTTCTGCCCCTTTACCTCCTCTGCCTGCCCACATTCAATGCCATTCCATATCCTATTGCTTCCCCCCGACCTTATAAATATGACATCGAAAGAAGATAGTTGACATTAAAAGAGATGGTGCCTCTGGAGTGGGGGAGGCAGCTAGTTGAGCACCAAGAGAAAGACCCTTCTTACATGGATGCCCGCCCCTCGCCCATGTGTGCGGTGGGGGGGGGGGCGTCCATGTAAATGCTGCAGTGGCTAGGTGGGCGTCTGTTGGAACATGCGCCGACAGGGTGTGTGTGTGCATGCACATTCCTGGGCAACACCCACCTCCACCCACCACCCACGTACAGAGCAACAGGCGCCAATAGCGGATGCTCTGCGCGTGGAGATGGGTGAAGGTGGAGGTGTGTCCGTGGGAATGCACACCCACGCACCACCCACCCGCCGGGACGGCCCACCCATCCCTCCACACACAGCGGCCTGTTTGAAAAAGACCGAAGAATACAGTGATACTGAATGAGCCATGTGCCCAGACTCGCACAAGGCCTTTGGTTGGCAGCTCTGAAGCAGAAGTCACCCACCTCAGAGCAAGTAAAGAAACAGATGGAATGAAAACCCTATCCCAAATTCTCCTCTCCCCAAACAGGAACAAGTTGGACTATGTTACTGTTGCCCTAGGTTTATAGTAATCTCTGCAATCTCAGTGGACAGAGACAAAAGGTTAGTGTGACTGGAGGCTGGTTGGAGGGAATTCTGTGCTATTAATGGAAGAAGACTGTCTTCTTCCATCAACACTGTAGAGCAGAGATCACGACAAGACTGCAGACACTGGTGCAAAAGAAAGTCCCAAGATGGCTGTACGGCTATTGAACTGTCTCAATTTATAAGAAATCTTACCCTTTTCTATAGGTATTTCCAGATGTACAAAAATCCCCACAGACTGCAGCTGATGATAATCTAGTGGTGGGTTGTGGGGTGGGGTAGATTTACAAAATGGTAGTTTTGGTGCCTGTGCCATGTGGTTAACAAGCAAGACAGCAGCAGTAGGTTCTGCAGATCTTAGGTTTATACTTATGCCCCTTTTGCAGCCTAAACCCCACAACTACCATCAAGAAAACCTGCTAACCTGAAATTCTTTCTTCGTGATGTGCTCTCAAATGGTCCATCAGGCACCATGGAGGAGAGTATAGCATAAATACCTGAGCAGAAAGCTAGAGGAATGGATACCCTTTGTGCAAGTGATTCTGCATAGTGAGCACCTTACAGAAAGGGAAGCTATGCTAGCATTGCTCTAGGTTGCTTTTCTTAGCTGTGTTTTGTGGTTTGGAAAATTATCTCTCTGTAGATTTCCTGTGCTGGAACATCACATCTGTTGTGAGTAAAGTAAGTGACAAATATGGGCACCTAAAAAATAATTCTCCTTCCCACCTACCTTCCCTGTCATTTCCCCCCCATATTTTCTATACATATTATATTAAATTAATTAAATTGTATTAAATCATATAAATTAATTAATAGGATCTAGGTTATGCATTAGGAGCAATTTAGGATAGACTTAAATTATGACACTTAATAAATAAGAACCATTTCCCCACCACAGAATCCATTGGATTCTCAGTTGACACCACTGTTACCTGCTAAGGCAGAAGCTTCTGAAGCAAAAGCCGCAGCAAACTCTTTGATGATACTTGCAGGGCTGTCATTAACAAAGAAACCAAGGTAGCTGGTAGAAGAGTGTAGTGATAGATAAATAATTGATGGGATGCGGTTCAAAAACCTGTCACCGGTTCTCTTCAGCGCTTCATATAAACAGTCCACTTTCTGGTCTTCACACTTAAAGAAAACATATGAGAAAATTTGCATTACAAAACATTAAATAATCTCACCACCTTGCTCATAAACAAATGCCATTTAGGTGCTTTAAGATGGAGGTATTAGGATTGGTTGGAAGGCTATTATCATCATAAGTGTCTTTGAATGTCATGGTATTAAAATCACCAACAAACGGTAGTACTGCTGCTGAAGGCTATTGGTATTTTTATTTATTTATTTATTACATTTTTCCCCTCTCTTCTCCAGAGACTCAGGATGGCTAATTGAATTAAATCAATTAAAGCAATAGAGAAATAATTGATGGGATTGGTTTAATTGATTTGGCTTCATCAACCTTGTGATGCAAGTCATTATTATTCCCTTTTTATAGACAGGGGAGCTGAGTGGTAGTAACTTCTAATTGATTATGGAGTCTCTCCCCTTTACACTACTTTTTAAAACTGCTTAGGCTAAGAAGTAGTTGAAAAGTGTTACCCCCCCAAGAGCTGTTCAGTGGTCTGTGGGAGATGAGCAGGTTGTCTCAGTCATTTCCTTATGTACCAATGTCACAAGTGTCCAAGCCACCCTGGCACTTTGCTACAAGTAGACACTACTGTCAGCCCATACCAAAGAGCTTAATGGATATGGGCCCTAATCTAGCTAAACATTCAATCATAAGTATAATTTAAACATGTGACTACTCCCACTGAAGCCAATGGGCTCACTCATGCTTATAGGTACACTTTGCTGGAATGGAACAGTGAAGATTAATAAGCTGCCATCCCTCAAAATGTCACCCCCATCAGAGCAGGTTTGAGATGAAGAAATCTGGAACTTTATTTCTTTCCTCCCTAGTCTGTGACCAAATCACAATAAAAATAAATAAAATTGAAATGTTATTTTTAAAGCAACTTCTAGTATTAAAAAAAGTCTTCTAGGCCATGTATACTACAATATTTCATGGCAAAAGGCTAAAGAGGGGGCTTTTCTTTTTTCTAGCGCTAGCAGTATTATACAACATTTAAACATGGACATTTATATTTTGTCCACCACCCTTCCTTTCCCTACAGGACATCCCTTGGGCACCTGCTGGCAGACCTGTATGATTTGTTCCCAGTCATGAAGAAGTCTCTTCAGGTCTGTCATATAATAGAACTTTTTCCATTCTTCTATTGAATTCTAAAATAAAGACTAAATGAAAGCTGATAGGTGCAAAGGGAGCACACAATTCAGGTCAGGCACATCTAAGCATGAAGTTGTTTGAGTGGGGGGGGTCTATATCCTAGTAAAAAATAAATAAGAAGGGTGTTGATGAAAGGTGTTGATGGATGGTTTAAGTGCAAATGAGGGACAGTCAAAACTAAGAGTCCCTCTTATATAAGACACCAAGAGGCAGGCAACAGGACAATGTCAAAATGTGCAAGTGCTTATACACAAATAATAATAATAATAATTAATAAAATAATAATAAATAATAAATTCATCATTTACATAACATGGTCAGAATTCTTTACAATCCTTACCTAGTTCACCTTCAAAACCACCTTGTGATGCAGGTCATTATTATTCCTATTTTATAGATGGGGACCTGAAGCTGAGTGATAGTAACTTGCCAGCCCAACTAAGATGAGTGAGCAACCATGCTTGGTACTGAATGAGGCTGTTGATATAACTGGCATCTCAGGGTAATTTCAGACTTTACGGGATCGCAGTCAACCACCCTGAATCACAGTGGATTCAGGGTGGTGACTGTGATCCTGTGAACGGCTATTTGCTCCCGGACAGATGTTCACCACAGTGAACACTCGGCTGGGATCAAATTGACCACGGTTCTGGAGGTGAGGTGGACCTCACCTCCAGAACCATGGTTAAGTTGGCCACGATCTGGGACGGGCTTGGCAATGGCCACGATGAACGACCGTTTGCCAGCCCCATCCCAGAATAAGGTCCCAACCATGGGATGGTATCAGGCACAGCGGCCTGATTGGCCGCTGCGCCTGCCCATCACCCCAAGGGCGGGCGGCCATGGACGAGTGGGGGGGACACGGCTGAGCTGACGCACATTGCGCCGCGCAGCCCCGCCCCCTCCGAGATTCCCCTCTGTGACCAGGCCGGCACGTCTGATAGATGGCTGGTCTGATCACAGACATCCAGGGTTCAGCGTGGCAGGCCAAAAAGTCCATCACATCTGAAATTACCCTCAGAAATATGGTGGAATGATGAGAATCAATAGAAACAGATGATATCTTTTATTGCACTTGTGTTGGTAAGAATATTCTAACTTTTGTACATCACTGGTACATACCTTGGTACTCAGTGACACAGGATCCTTCTTTAGGCATCTGAAAATCTCAATATGTAGTTCTGGCTTTCAGATGCCTGATGAAGGGCCCCATGCAGCCCCAAAGCTTGCATAATCTCAGAAACAAAAGTTGGTCCAATAAAAAGTATCATCTGCACTACTTTGCCCCTTTTAACATGAGACATACCCACTCCTGCTCACGCATGCTCATGCAGTGGGCATGAGTAGGTGCATCCCGTTTGAAAGCAATGGCCAATGGGTGGGGATGCATGCATGTTCTCACGCATAACATGCACCTCCACCCACCTCCACCCATTGCCTCTGCACAGAGCAACCAGTGAAAATGTCGGTTGCTCCGTGCGGGGGTATGCATGAGGATGCGGGTGTGCATCCGTGTGCACCTGCTCCCCCTGCACCACCCCTGCAGTGGCATGCTGATGAACACCCCACCCCCATGACGTGGCCAGTTTAAAAAGGCCCTCAGTCTCAATCTCTTTTATTTGGGACCAACATGGCAAACACATTATAGTCAATGGGAATATGTAGTACTAGGGGACAATGTATATAGGAATAACCAAGAAGGCCATATAGGAATGAAGGAGTAGGTCATGCTGGTGGTGGAATGGCACTGTGTTAAAGAGAAAGTAGATCCAAATAAGATAAAAAAAATTAAATTAAACAAACAATACCTTAGAATCTCTAGGAATGGAAATTCTATGCCTCACAGAGAAAGTAGAGCTATACTATTGACCACCTAAACTGGATGGTGAGAGTGATTATGAAATAGTAAGGGATAATAAATAAGCTAAAACTGTTTTACAATTTTCAAAACATGACATTTACATAGACACACAATTTCACATGTGCCCAGTTGTTCATACACTTTTTTCACACTATCATTTGTGCAAGAAATGGCTCTACAGGAAAACTCCATTTTGTTGGATTGTGCAAGAGTCACAAGTAAAAGCCCATTGCAAGCCCTGCAAGCTTAATATGGGCCATGTCCAGTAGGGGGAGGGTCAGGGGATGAAACAGTTTTTCCCCCTCCTTGTCTCCTCTCTTCTCTCTCTGTTCTCCATCTTGTCCCATGCAGTCTGTACAGTATGGAAGCATGTCTTCTGAGCTCTTAGTAAAGTTCTGTTTTGAAGAAACTTCTGCTGTGTCTTATTGAACAGAAAGCTAACTCTACAATAGGTTATGGGCCCAGGACATCTTCAAGGCAATTTTGAAGACTAGAAGCAGCCCAGAAGGAGTGCAGACTGTGAAAGAAAACTCCCAGACAGAGAG
>QEPC01001673.1:1527467-1539301 GCA_003113815.1 Sphenodon punctatus | reverse complement strand
CCCTCCTTGTCTCCTCTCTTCTCCTCTCTCTGTCCTCCATCTTGTCCCATGCAGTCTGTACAGTATGGAAGCATGTCTTCTGAGTTCTTAGTAAAGTTCTGTTTTGAAGAAACTTCTACTGTGTGTTATTCAGCAGAAAGCTAACTCTACAATATGTTTGCATGCAAAACTCATCCAACCATCAATCTCCACAGCCTTGGAAACACTGTAGAAGTCCCAGTGATGGGATTTAGAGGCTGGCATGATGGTGGGTCACAACTCCTTTTCCACTGAACCCAATGTACAATGACCAGCCTGTTGATGGTGCTCCATCTCACAGGCTGATAGAGAAGCAACTTTTCCAAGGCCACACAAGGATTTGAATTCTAGGGATGGGCGAATGCGGTTCGGATGTTTGGAGTTCGGACCAAACTCGGTCTGTTCAGATGTCCGAACCAAACGTCCGAACTGAACTCTCGAACGACTGAACAGTATGGTTGTGTTCGGATCAGTTCGGATGAGTTCAGGGGCAGGAAAAACATCTTTCCAGGGCCAACAATTAGGTTTCGGTTTCAATTTCATTTTGGTTTCGGTTTCGCTATTTTTGAATGTTCTGCCAAGTTTGGCCAAACTGAATTCGGCTGAACCGAACCATCGAACCTGAACTCGGGTTTCGAACCGAACGACCGAACATCCGAACCACATTCTGTTCGCCCATCCCTATTGAATTCAGTGCTCCTAGTTCACAATCCACCATGCTATCCACTGGGCCACCATATATGTACATCCAAATTCTATCATATATAAAATAATATATATTGTATCAAAATGATAGATGCAGGTGAATACCATATGCTCAAGAGGGACCACTTCCCACCTTTATGTATCCCTTTAATACATTCGATGCTTATTTTAGTTTTAAAGCTTACCTTACCGTAAAGAAATCAGAAAGAGTTATGTGTGGAAAATTTTCATGGGCTTTGTTCTTTCCACATTGCTTCCTGCTCTCTTTCCAAAACTCCTGGAACTTGTCATTCAAGGGACCAGATGGGCACATGTAGAGAGCATATTCCTGAGGGATTGGGTCATCCAAAGAAGGGTCATTACAATGAGAATGTAGCCTACAATTAAGAGAACAACACACAGGATAAAGTAAGGCACAACTGTACAAACATTTCTTCTCCCATTTTGATGAAGACA
Organism: Sphenodon punctatus; assembly: GCA_003113815.1. Classification (NCBI taxonomy): domain Eukaryota; kingdom Metazoa; phylum Chordata; class Lepidosauria; order Sphenodontia; family Sphenodontidae; genus Sphenodon; species Sphenodon punctatus. The sequence goes on along the minus strand of QEPC01001673.1, from coordinate 1,538,122 downwards.
ATGGGTGTACTGTTTTCATATGGATGGGTTGACCCAGTGCTGGACACGCCAGCCTGCTTCAGCCCTGGGTGAAGGTGGCCCACCAGATGTGCAGGCAGAGCAGGCTGTGTCTGCTCCAGGGCAGCCCCACCTGCAGCGATCCAGAACATCCCAGAGTGCCTCTGGCAGAGTGGGCCAGCCAAACCTCCCCAGCCCAAAGTGGAGCAGCTGTCCGTCTGATGTGCAGACCCATGCTACAGCTTCACTTCCAGCCAGCTATTGCTCCGGGAGACACCATAGAGTAGTGGGTGGGTGCCAGTCTAGAGCATTGGGTGATCGCCTGCAACTCTCTGTGGGCGCCGCATGGGTGGACTGCAGCCAGGGGAAATGCGGGGGTGCACCCCTGGAGCAGGTCCAGGGGAGGGCAGTCCTGAATCCATCTAAAACACCCATTCAGTCTTTTTTACTTTGAAAAAATCAGTGTTCAAAGCAGGCCTGTCGCCAGAATACTCCAGCTAGGAATAATGGAATACGACTCCGGTTCTAATTTGTTGGGTTTCGGAACTAGGGCCATGAAACTGAACTCCTTATCTTCCCCCTCATCCTTCCTCTTCCTCTTCCCTGTCAAACCTTATCGATGGGGTCACCATCCTTCCCATCCCCCAAGCCTGTAACTTAGGCTTCATCTTTGACTCACCCCTTTCTTTTAAACTGGTATCGACTCTGTTGCCAAATCCTGTCACTTCTCCCTCCATAACATTGCTAAGATTTGTCCTTTTCTCTCTGTCTTCTCTGCCAAAACCCTTGTTAACACCCTGGTCATCTCTCGCCTCGATTACTGTAACCTCCTTCTCACTGGCCTCCCCTGCTCTCACCTTTCTCCCCTCATCTCTGTCCAAAACTCTGCTGCCAGGGTCACCCACCGCACCCGTCGCTTCGCCCACGTGCAGCCCGTCAGCTGCTCCTCAGCTGCCTCCCCCTTCCAGTCACATTTTTCCCACCCAAAATCATATTTTTCCCACCCCCGAATTCATCTGAACTTTTCCGAACTGTTCGGAAGTTCGAGCATTCGGTTTGGAAGTTTGGTTCGGTCGTCCGAACAGGCCGAGTTTGGGCCGAACTCCGAACTTCCGAACCGCGTTCGCCCATCCCTACTGTGTACTCAGATCCTCACCACATGGACCAGCCAGCCATCATTCTCGATGTAACCAAGCCAAGCACGTGCACCTGAGACCTCGCATCTTCATGAATGTTACACCCCCTGTCTCTCCCTCTGTTCCCCTTCCTTCATCTCCCTTCTCCTCCACCCCCGGACTCTCAGATTATAAGCCCTAGGACAGGGACCATGTCTATTCCATTACTTTGTAAAGTTCGAGGTACATTGCTGTCACTATATAAATGCTTGCTAATAATAATAAAAAATAAAATAATAATCCTCAAGGTGCTCTGCTGGCAAAGTCCCATTGAAATTAATGTGGTATGCTCTGTCAAAGTACCTTGAGAACTGGGGTGACTATTATTTATTTATTTATTTATTTCATTAGCTCTATAGCTCCCCCTCCGCTCAGGGTGGTGCACAGCATACAAATAAAAACATAGTACAAAAATATAAAATACAATCTAAAATATCGATTTAAAACCGTAAAACAATAAACCAACATTCAAAGACAACAAAAATGGAAACAGTTGTTCTGTAAACAAAAGCTTACATTGAACTAAGGATGAGTGAATGCTGAAGCGGGTCAAAGTGTTTTTTTTATCTAAAATAATTTTTGCATGAAAAATAGCCTCTTCTGCCACCCCAAAATGAAAATATTTATAGATCCATTCCCCTTATGTTCTCCCCTATTCCAGAAAAGAGACGCATCTTCTCTGAAGCAGTAACTCTGATATTGTTCTCATTTGCATTGTTTTAAAATGTACCCAACTACTGGGACAATGTATTGTCTGTTAAATCCCTGATTAGCCCAAATTGGCAATCAGCTTGAGCTGTACCTGAGGTAGCTCCACCTTGAAAAAGACTGGAAAATGCCGCACATAGAAAACTAGGATAGACATAGTGAGAATTTTGCTGAAGTCAAAGGGTAAAAACAGACATGACGGTGGCCCGTGTTAGCCCAGGACTCATCTACATGTTTGTTCTCCAGCTGCCAGATGTTGACCTGCTGCTGCCCCAGGGTGGGTAGGCAACTGGCCCTGGACGCATCCTCCAGAAAATCTCTGAGATGCAGCCCGGGCCAAGGCCTAGCCATGCAAGCCAATCTGCACGTCTGTTAGGCCGCCAAGCCCCATTGTCAGGCAGGGATCCATGGATCGGACCCATAGAATCGTGATCACCCTTCCCTGCTGAACAACTGATCAGCGGGGCCTGGAGGAGTGCAACCACCTGGTCCCACCAATCAGCTGATGGGGGGCCGGGGTGAGCACACTTCTCTCCCTGCCCTTCCCCATGAGCTGTTTGCATGCAACTAGCTGCCAAACACAAACAGCTGATGGGAGGGTCTCCTGGGAGCTCCCCATCAGCTGTTTGGTGAGTACATCTGCTCGCCAAACAGCTGATGGGGGGGACTCCAGAGTGAAGCAACTCCATCCCATGGAAAATGAGAGTCAGACAGCCCGGGCCGTTGCCGCAGAACCACCTGGCTGTCACTCTGCAACTCCAGATGCTCCTCCCCCCTCCCCAACACCTCAGCTAGGAGATGCTGGAGAAAGGGGAGGCGAGCACTGATGCTAAGTGACAGCCAGCCAGCCCTGGCCATTGCCGTGGAGCTGCCTGGATGTCACTCTGCAAGTCCAGGCACCTCTCCCCACGCTCCAGTGCCTCCAGCCCATTCAGAGTAACAGCTAGTGGCCCTGCAGTAGTGGCCGGGTCTGTCTGTCTGTTACTTTGCACGGGCAGGAGGCTCAGGAGAGAGGGGAACGACCTTTCCCCATTAACAATGAGCCCCCTGGGCTGCATGTTTTCGGGCTGGCTCCTGATCACTTGGGACGTTTGAGTACGCACTGCTTTTCCCCTTCCAGAACCACCCTGGAAGGCTGTTCACCCCTGGGAGGCACTGGAAGGGAGAAAGCAGTGCGCACCCAGACTTCTCAAGTGACTGGGAGCCGGCCCTGCAGCAGTGGCCCAGGGGGCTCCCTGCTACTTGCAGAAAGGCTTCTCCCCCCTTTGAGCATGAGGTACCTCTGACACATCCAGCTGACTTTATTGATTGTTTCCTCCAGTGTCAACTTGCATCCACCCATACCACCCACTCATTCCATCTCCAAAGCCAACCATTCCATCGCCACAGTCCTATTAATCCCATTAGCCTCTTTTTTGTTCTTTTTACAGGATCTATTGAGTCCTTCTAGCTCTTCCTTGATCCACCTCCCTTTCCCTATATACATGCCCCTCATTTGCCAGCCCATTCCTATGCATCTGACAAAGTAGACTTTCACTTATGGAAGCTCATGCCTCCTTTCACCATTTCGTCTCCAAGGTGCTATCCTGAGTCCTCTTCTGCTTAGGGTGGCCAGGTATGCAAATTTTAGAGCATACATATGCGAAATACAGGTTGCAGGACTGCATTGGCTCCAATGCAGCCCTGCAACCTGTATTTCTCATGTGTCCTCTACACATCTGGCCACCCTACTTCTGCTTGGACTCCAGATTAACATGATTGCCAGTGCCACTCCAGATTTAAAGTGACTCTGTGCTGTTTGTATGAAACAGTGGAAAGTGGAATGTTGTCCTTAGACAACATTATAGAATCATAATGGAATACAGCTATTTATCTCCTTTCATAATATAAATCAAAGGAAGATTTGAACACAGACTTTGAACACAGTCTGGTAAAGCCAAATTCAGAGGAGAAAATCCCATGCAATTCCTTTTCATCCATTTGGTGGGTGGGTAAGCCGATGGAGATGGCGGCCCCCGTCATTGACGGGGTCTGTCCTCCATTGCTTTCCCAGGTTTGAAGTCTGGGGGTGCTCCTCGATGCGCAGCTCTGCTTGGATATCCAGGTGGAGGCTGTGGCAAGGAGTGCTTTTTGCCAACTACACCTGGTGCAACGGCTCTGGCCGTATGTCTCAGACTCTGATCTGGCCACCATCATCCATGCTTTCATCACCTCCAGGTTGGACTGTTGTAATGCGCTCTACATGGGGCTACCCATGGTGACGGCTCGGAAGTTGCAGCTGGTGCAAAATGCGGCGGCCCGGCTTTTGGTAAGGCTGGGCTGCCTGGAGCACATTACCACTGGTGCTCTGTTCTCTGCACTGGCTGCCAGTGGTTTTCCGGGCCCAATTCAAGGTGTTGGTATTGGCCTATAAAGTCCTAAACAGCCTAGGTCCTGCCTATCTGCAGGACTGCCTCACCCCCTGAGCTTTGGATTGGCCCTTGCGGTCATCTGGGGGTGCCTTGCTCGAGGTCCCCCGAGTCTTCCGGGGGGGGGGGGCACACAGGGGATGGCGTTCTTGGTGGCCACACCATGGCTGTGGAACTCCCTGATGGTGGGGACCCAGATGGCCCCTGATCTCCCCTCATTTCAACGAAGTTGTGAGACCTGGCTGTTTAGCGAGGGAGATGGGTGATGGGTGGGGGTTTGGGTTTGAGTAGGTTGGGCGGGGGTAGGGGTGGGTATTTGGTACCTCCTTTTAAAGTTGTTTAAAGTTGTTTTAAGTGTTTTTATATTTATATGTTGTGAGCCGCCCTGAGCTGCCTGAGGCAGGAGGGGCGGGATAATAAAATTTTCAAATAAATAAATAAATAAACAAACAAAATTTGGGTGGGAAAGTAATCCTTGGAACTGCAAATCACTAACACTCACCACTTTGTAGCTTCCTCTACTGTCTTTTGTCCAGTAGCTGCCAAAGCTTTTTGCCTAAAGGAAAATGAAATCAAGTCATGATGAGGAAAGAACAGACATGACGAACACAAGAGATGATGGCTAATTCTGTGATCCACAAGCCACTTACTCTGAAGTAGTCCCCTTGAAGTCCCTAGGAACTATTCTGGAGTAAGTGGCTTGTGGACTGTGGCCAAAACCACATGGCAACAACAAATTTTCCTGTATATGTTCTTTAGAAGCTTTCTCAATACCTTGATTTAATGTGCAGTTGTAGGCCATGATCCTTCAAACCCTTGTGCTTGTTTTTAACTCTATTACTTATTAACTTTTCTGCTATTGAGTTTCTTATGAATGGGGATTATCATGGTAATCAAGTTAAATGTGCATATGTTACCACAATCAAGACCTTGACTGTGATCCTCAAACTGCTTGCTTACCCTAAGATTGTCCAATTAAAGACAATAGGAATACAGTTTTGAGGCTTGTAGTCCTTATGTGTAAAATGGGATAGATGCATGATTCATATGAGCATGATTTGTACTAGCTATGGGCTCACATTAATACTTCAGATAAATCCCAACTTTAACCCCGAATAATACCAAGAAATATTTTTTTATAGAACACAGGGCTTAAAAACTTAAATACAAACAACCTCAAAGTTGGCATTTTGAAATCTGGTTCCAAACTACCGTTATAAGGTATTGAGCTCATTATGCAGATAGGTCGAAGTCAAAAATCCAGATCCAAACCATGATGCAGATCTGCAATTTTGGTTCAAATCTTACTCTAGTATGCAATCACATTTATTTATTTTTTGGTGAGGGTTGGTTGGTTGGTTAGGATTCAACCAATGCCCAAAGTCATCTTTTCCCATCAGGTATGACAGTAAAAGGCCAACATACAAACCCATAACTCTGCCAAGAGTTGAGTTTTCTGTAGTAAGAAGACCACTAGCATTCATGAGCTCTTGAAAACATTTGTAGCAGGGAGCAGTCCTGTGGGGCTGCTGCCCCTTTAAGAAGGGGGCTGTGTGGGCCAGCCAGAGGGATGAGCGCACACAGGGGTGTGGCAGAGCCAGCCCCAGAGCTGCGGAACAGCCTGTGGGGTAAACAGGCTAAGAAACCCTGGGACAGAGTGGGCAGGTTAGTGGCCCTTTAAGGCTGAGGAAAGAAAGCCTGGTCACGCCCACTCTGCCTGTACACAAGGAGAGCAAGGCCATGCGGAAGAGAATCTCTGCTAGGGAGCCGAAGGAGCAACATCTCCCTGAGAAAGCCTAGCTACTCTACACTCTCCAAGGTGCTGGAGAATGAGAGGGACCCAGGCAAGTGGGAGAGGTTTTGCCTAGGAGGGAGCCTCTTGCCTCTTGTTAAAAACAAGCCAGAGCTTGGGGATTTTGAGGTCTTGCTGGATGGACTTTGGGGGTTGATATTGTGGTGCTTCTGTACCTGAGAAAGATGGACCTGGGCCTGCAGGGTGGAGGCAGCTGAGCTGGCAGCTCCAGGTACGCTGGACACGGGTTGTGTCCAATAAAGGACTGTGGACTAATACCCTCTGAACTGTGTGGTGTGTCCTGAGAGGGTACCCCCTTCTGGAAAGAGGGGGATTCATCTGAGGCTCAAGGCTGAAACGGAATAGGGGGTGAGCTAATTCCCCAGAGTGTGACCCCAGCGCCCCGTGTGGCCCTAGGGAAAGCCCCCTGCTACAACATTGTTATCCTTTTTATAGCATTTTCAGTGTTCAAAGTGCTTTGCAATCCTTATCTAGTTCACCTTCAGAATAACCCTTTGTGGAAGATCATTCTTATTCTCATTTTACAGATGAATAACAGACTGAAAGATTGGGTGTGGCCATACAAGAGAGACTGGGGCGGCTACCATGCCTTAGGTAGCTTTATCCCTCCATGGGCAAATGAGCTACGTGATGCAGTGCCTTGTGTGCCCACTGCCCAGGGCCTGCCAGATGCTTCCCCCACCCCATGGTGAGCAGCTGGCTGCTCCGTAATGCATCCTCAGAAAAATCCGGAGGACGTGTCGCCCAGGGCGGGGCAACTTGAGTGATGCAACATACTTGCCCCGCCACATGCAGTGCAACACTGCAGGACCTAGCGTCTGTTGTGCGTGGCCACATATCAGCTGGGGTAAGCTTTCAGACTGGCCTGGGGAGGGAGGTGGGGCAGGTGCCCGCTCATGTGGGCAGTGTTTTGGCCTGCCCCAGCTGTGGTGGCAGCGGCTCTGACGGGGGCTGGCGTGCCCAGCTTCCCTGCAATTGTCTGGCTGGCTCCCTGCACACACATGCCCTATGACAATTGCCCACTATGGGGTTTTCCATCATGGGGGATTGGGTTCCTGCAGCTCGTGTGGCTGCACCCATAGTGAATTGCTCACGGCCACCCAGTGAGTTCACAGCTAATGGAATTTAGCTTGTTTCCCTGATCCAAGTTCAACACCTTATCTACTAAGCTAGGAATAGATAGAAAGGGCAGAGGAGCCATGGAATCAGAGGCTACGAAGACACTTCAAGGATCATCTAGTCTAATTCCCTACTCCAAGAAAGGTGGTGATCGTAAAAGAAATGATGGCAGAATATTAGATGTCTGATCATTTGAGTCTAGGGTTGCTACCTTTTTTGACACTGAGACTCCCATAGGCCAAAATGGGAGACTCGGGGTCAAACTGCGAAACGTAGCAACCCTATTTAAGACTCACAAGAGACCGTATTTTTGGCCGCCTTTAAAGCTAAATTTAATTAATGAATTATTGGTAAATCAAATACTTGGTATCCTACACCAATGGCATTGCATTGGATTATCCATCTAGCGTCTGTTGCATATGTTTCTTTCTGGAGGTGAAAAGAATAGTTGAACAAAATAAATAATCCATCCAGTTTGACCTATTTGAATTTTGTTAGAGTGAAGTGAATATGAGGACAGATTCTAAATTCATTTGCACAAGTTTTTGCCTCATTTCTTCATCACTTCAATAAGCTTTTATTAATTTATTCAGTACATCAGTGTGAAAGAGTCACTGCACATCTTTACAGGGGGTAAGTCACTTCAGCAGGGGCATAGCTACCACGGAGTGAGGGAGCTCAAGTTGAGCCTGGGCCCTGGATTCTGAGGTGGCCCTTTACAGTGACATGGGCCTCTATCCACTCTGAAAATTCCCAATGGCACTCAGGCAAAGTCAGCTGCAAAGATCCCTGCCAAGAAAGAAGTTTTCAGAGTGGGTGGGGATGACGTGCTGGTCCCACACCCACCAACTCATAATGCTTCCTTCCTGGTGAGGTGTCTGCTGCTCTGGAGGGTGTGTGTGTGTGTGCACTCCGTGAGCCTTCATGGGTAAGCCCTGCCCCCCTTCCTGGAAATCGTGTCCCCTTGTATTTAGGGGGCCCATAATTGGGACATGAGCCCAGACCCACTACAGTCTTGCTACACCCAGGGGAGCAGCCTTAAGGGTGAACAGAGTTCCAGCAAGAATCTGGCCCTTTGGCTAGGAAGCCAATTGATGTCAGCTGAGTGGCTCTGGCTGGGCATGACTTTGCAAGCCAGCTGCTCCTCAGCTGGAACACTCACAGTGCTAGACCACAGGGAGAGGCAAGGGAGAAGCCAGAAGACTCTGCTTTGGGGGGCTTGCCTTGAAGGCCTGGTGGAAGGGGGAGTCAGGGAGCATATCCGAAGACCCTGCAACACACAGGACTGCCCCCTGGGGTTTGCAAGGGGCCAGGCCATCAGTCTCAGCCCAGAAGATGAGTTGGCTGGCAGGGAATGCCCGAGGCCAGCGGGCCTGCACTAACAAGTACCCACAAACCCCTCAGAAGCCAAGATAGGGAACTGGCTGGCAGAAATGTGCTTTGTGCTTAGTCAGGGACTCTGTGCTGTGGGGGGTGGGGCAGAAAAACTCTTAAAAGGAAGATAAATGACCTGCATTGTATATGGAGATGGTATAAGGACAGACCTGTTCCAGGAGTGCACCCCCACGTCTGCCCGATTGCAGCCCCGCCTGGGTTCGTTTTAAATGGACCTGGCACTGCTGCAGCCCATAGTCACCCTGTGCGGCGGCATCCCCTACCCCACACCATAGAGTTGTGGGCGGCCTGCTCTGCTTGCAATGCTCTGGGATGTTCCTTCCAGACAGCATCACAAGCGGGGCTGGAGTGGAGCAGGCAGCATCTGCTCTGCCTCTGCTCCAGCCTCCACCTGCACATCTGGCAGACCCTCTTTAAATGGACAGCCTGCCCGGGTGTGAGGTGGAGCAGAGGCATGGGTGTGATCCTTGTAAAGCACCCAATGTAAATAAAAAGCATGTTGTTGAGGAAAAGTAGTTGGAGCAGTGAGTGAGAGTGGATCCTATAGCCACTTATACCAGGCACAGGGCCAACTGCTTATAACCACGCTGGATTTTTTTTTTGGAGGGAGTTGGGGGGAGTTGTTTGGTTCTTTGAACCCTATGCTTATATTGCTCACTTTGTTATTTGGCATTTTGTTATTTAGTGGGTGTTACTAGCCATTTGTTTTCAGAGTTGACCACGCATTGGGTGTTATGTCTTGTGCAAAACATGGATACTGCTGCATGCACATACCATGGGTTGTGTTTCCAGAAATCGGGAGGGGCACATAGCCTGTAGCTATCACTTGCACATAGGTAATGTGCATTTTTACACACATGTTAAAGTTCCAGATGTTTCAATCTTCTGGGTTTACAAGCCCACAAGTAAGTTCTGGATTCATTTTTCAATCTCTCTCTTTCTCTCACACACACACACTGCCCTGAGGCAGTTCCTGGATGCATTCTTCACACAAACACTGCCCGGAGGCAGCCTGAAGTAGCTGCAGCTGTAGACATGATAGGCTGCCATCGAAACCAAGTGACCACAGCTGGCTGGAGCAAAGCAGTTTACCAGGAGAACCTTTCACACACAAGTTCTGGGAGAAGTTTCACGCAGAAGTTCAAAGATCCGAATGTTTAAGATCTGGGTGAGTGATTTAGACACATGGAAAGTTCAGGATGTAACAGCAAACATCCAGGAGAAACGTGTGTGTAAAAACACCCACTGTTACATGTAATTAAGTTCACTGCCTTTCAGTCTGTGGAAATCGGAGTGCCCATGGAAACGTTATCGTCTGGGCACCAGCTGGTGGGAGGAGAGAAGAAATTATCTGGTAGCCTCTGGAACATTGAACAGCAGGAACATTTGTTGAAGCAGATACTGGATTGGGATATTTCAACATGCAATGGATTATTGTTATGTCTGAGAACACCCAGTTTTTCATTTCTTCAGGGGTATGGTTTGCATTTTTTTTAATTGAATGGGAATTTGATTGGGCCATCTATGTTTGCAGGATAAATTTATTTATTTTTTATTTATTAATTAAATGTTTACCCCGCCCCTCCTGAACACAGCTCGGGGCGGCTTCCAACAATAAATACAATTTAAAACAATCCAAACACTTAAAATACCATATAAACATTAAAATGACATATAAACAGGGCCTGGAATATAAATTACTTGGGATAGGGGAATAAAACTCAACTACCCACCCCCCCTCCCCACCAGGTCTTGCATTTCTGCCAAAATACTAATAGGCTTGGGGCTAGGCGGGCCTCCTCCGGCAGGGAGTTCCAGTGACGCGGCCCGGCCACCGAGAATGCCCCTCCATTGTGGCCCCCCTCTTAATGTGGGGGACCTCCAAGAAGGCACCCCCAGCAGACGAAAGGAGCCGCTCCGGGGCACGGAGGGCGAGGTGGTCCCTGAGGTATGAGGGGCCGAGACTGTGCAGGGCTTTGTAAATCAATACCAACACCTTGAATCTGGCTCGGTACGCTATCGGCAACCAGTGCAGAGCCC
>QEPC01001673.1:1472561-1489903 GCA_003113815.1 Sphenodon punctatus | reverse complement strand
GTAAACCTCCTGGGAATCCTGGCTACTTATACGCTGCGGAGCTGAGCTGACACAGTCAAGTTGCAGGTAAGTAACCAGCTGCCCCTCATCCCCTGAAAATCCCCACCCCCATTCTAGTGAGTGCTGGCCGGCCTTTGGGGCCCCACAGCAAGGCTTGGGCCATGGCCCCTGAAACCCTTGGGCCAGCCCTGCCTGCAACCTTTAGTTCTCATACGTGCCCTCTAAAAATTTGCATATATGGCAACCCTAGATAAGCAACCCCTCTAATCCTTCATCCAAGTCATTAATAAAGATGTTCAACAGTACAGGGCCCAGGACTGATCCCTGAGGTACCCAGCTCGATACCTCCCTCCATATTGATGGGGAGCCATTTATGAGCACTCTTTTGGGTACGGTTCTTCAACCAGATGTAAATCCACCTAACCGTAGTATCATCTAGCCCATATTTTACCAGCTTGTCAAGAAGGATATCATGGAGGACATTGTCAAATGCTTTGCTGAAATCAGGATATACTATGGCTACAGCATTCCCATGATCTACTAAAATATTACCTCAATCCAAAAAGGAAATATGATTAGAATGCTGGAGGCTAAAGTGGGTGAATATGCTCCCATGTGGCTGCCTCCTGTCTGTTAGGGTGTGCGTAACCTCCACATACGTCCAGGTCCACCAGGACCATAGAGTCCTAGGTAGAGTGTCTAGAGTGGTCTGGGGAGCGAGGCAGTGCCTGTCTGTCTGTGCTGTTTGTTGTGCGGAATTGCAAGTGGTGACTGCGCACAGGTTCCACAGAGCAACCTCAGATTCCAGCAGCTAATCTCTTGGTTTTCACCCTGTGAGAGTTGCCAACACTCCCAGGACTATTCTCCACAATTTAAGTCATTGGTAGTTTTTTCCATTTACTTTATGGTGGAGGATTTTTCTGTCAGTATTACATGGGAAACAGTCTGCATCTGAGAGTAAGAGGGCCATTTCCATGCAAGCTGAGAAAGCAATTTTGAAAACTGTTTACTATCTGATTTCTTATTCATCCAGAGGATCAATGATAAAATTAGAAGCCCTCAAGAACATCAATAACTATTATCTGTAGAAAGAAACCAGGGGTGGCAATTATTTCCATTATTTCTGTTTGATGGTCCAGGTACAAGAGACAGGTCACAACCCTGGAACCCCTGAAATAGTCTCTGTTACAGAAGATGAAATGCCAGAAGGTGAAGATTGTTTTTCCTACAAAAGATTTCTCTGCATACAGCAAGCAAAAGTAGATCCCAGTGAAAATGAAAATGGTAAGTGTTCTGTATCACTCTCATAATGTGTATCACATTGTTGGAAATAAGGTTCATAAAATACTTCAGTCTGTTAAAATATTACTGGCACACTCCTCCAAGGTGAACACATTTAGGGATCAGTTAGCAAAATGGTAAATTCTTCATCAACACCATCATGGAGAGTGTGTCTGAGTAAATTATGTAGGTGGGCTGATACATTTCCATGACACTTTTGTAAGGCAAGATTATTTGTACAAATGTCTTTTGTTGACCTGGTTTTGAACCTGTTTTACAGTAAATGCTTGCAGTGTGAAAGTTTGCTAAAGAATAGGAGATGTGCCAGAGCTAGAGGGAAAAAATTATAAATGTTACATTCTTCTATTGGCTTGATCTAACTTCCACTGAAGTCACCTATTGGCTTTATGAACAAGAGCAGACCCCCAAGTCATAGACAAAGCAACATTAATCTATACACACTGGTCACAATCCACAAGCCACTTACTTGGGAGTAGTCCCATTTATGCCTCAAGGGGAGGGATGGAGTTGAGCAAAACGTTAATCATGACACCCACAACCAGGTTCTTCAGATTTTGTCCCTTTTCACATGGACGCCACTGCAGGCCTGGTGAGTGGAGGTAAGTGGGTGAACCCACCAACCGCACACCCGCTGGTGGCGAGCAGGGAGGCAATTCACATGGAAAACACTGGGGCGGGGGGGGGGTTATGGGAAGTCAGGGGAGGCCATGGCACCCACCCACCGGGCACCCACCCACCCAGGGCCCCACCAAGCACACACCCAGACCATTCACACGGAGAGCCCACACACCGAGCAGAGGGAAAACCATGCCCCACTGCATGATGTTACAACATGACTGAATAAGGGCAAACGAAGCTGCAGCACATATCACCACCCCTTCACTGCCAGACTCTGAGCAGGTGGGGGAGGAGGGAGTAGGAAGGCCAAGCACTACAAAGAAGCAGCCCCACTCAAGTCCTGAGATGAGACACTGGCTAGAAAGCCGAGCTCCACAGATCCCCATATCCCCAGTTCCCGCCAGCAGACCACAGTCCACACAAGCACACAGTCCACAGTCCACACAGGACTGCATAGGATACACAGGCAGACAGCTAAGTGCACAGAGGGGGCAGGGTCGGAGGGCTCAGAGAGGAGAGGTTCTGTGAAATAGTGACACCCTGGCACCAAGGCATCAACAAAACACAAAGCACAGTGCGGGGATGCACAGGGCACAGGCAGAGCTCCAGACCACACCAGGGAAGGGGGAAGGCAGAAACACCAAGGTCCCAGAGGAAAGGCAGTCCCTCCTCAGCACAGCTGCCCAAACAACAGGGGGGAGGGGCAAACACAGGACCTCACGCAAACAGCAGAGGTGACCAAACCATGAGGACAGGGGCTCAAGGTCCAGACCAGAGCGCACCCATGGAAACAAACAGGGAGGGGGGAACACACACCCATGAACCCTGGCCCCGCCAGGCAACCACCTCACAGCAATCAGATGCAGCCCACACAGAGAACGCCTGAGGGAAGGAGAACACACAGACACAGGGGAACTATGCAGATACAAACTTTAATGAACAGTAAGGAAGAGCAACAGGCTCAATGGAGCTAAGCAAAAAGACACATAGTGGACAGCGGTAGGGGCGGAACTAGCCCTGTGCCCTTATATATACATGTGCAGGCTGATCCTTCCGGTGGATCTTGGAGGAGAACCGGGATGCTCTATGCAGGTGCATTATGGGCCAAGTGGCTGGGAACTGAGTTTGGGCTGTGGCGGACTATTGGCCAACAGGCCTCCAGCTATTAATAGTTTCCGTGAATACACTGTGCTTTATACCCCCTTACCTGCCTGTCTCTGGTTATCCTGGCTACCCTCCATGGTCGACAATGAGTGTTGCACCATGGTGTCTAGGGATGGGCGAAAGCGGTTCAGCAGTTCAGAGTTCGGCCCGAACTCGGCCTGTTTGGACGACCGAACTCGAACCCGAACCCGAACATACCGAACAAACCGAACACCGAACAGCGAAATGGCCAAACAGTTCGGTCAGTTCAGATCATGTTCGGATGAGTTCGGGTGGCAAAAAAGGTTCACTGGAAGGTCAAACATTACAGGGAGGTGTCAGTCACTGAGGAGCAGACTTCCAGGCACCAGGGGTGGAGAGGCTTGCAAGAAACGAAACTAATTATCTGCCTCCCCCCTTCCCAACACCTTCTGAGCTAGTCACTGTTCCTGAACAGCAGGCGTTGAGTAGGATTTTTAGATTGCTTTAAGTTTCATTTCATTTTTGTAATGAAATGAAACTTAAACCATAAACTGAAACCTTGTGTTATGCACTGTACAGACTCATTGAGTATGTAATGTATGTATTTCACTACAGACTCCTCTTCTGTTTGTGATCCCCCCCATCCCATATATATGGGATGTATATATATCCATATATATCCATATATTTATCCATATATATGGATATATGGATGTATATATATCCATTTGGATATATATATTTGGATATGGATATGGATATGGGATGGGGGAGATAGATAGATAGATAGATAGATGAAGAGAGTTGTAGGAGTTAGCTTAGTGATAGAGATAGCGTTAGTGATTTAGTTTTAGGGTTTGTAGGAGTAGGTCTGTGTACTTATTAGATAATCCATTTAGTTCATAGCATTTAGAATAGTTAAGAGCAGTTAGATTTAGTGTAGACAGATATATATAATATTAGATAAAAAAATAAATAAAAAACCCCATATAAAAACCAAAAAAACAAATCAAAAACAAAAGAAAACCATATAAAACCCAATAAAAAACCAAAATAAATAAATATATATATAAAAAAACCCATAACAACACTTCCTGAACGGCCGAATGGCCAAACCGAACAGCCGAACTGCCTAACCGAACGGCCTGTTCGGATGACTGAACCGAACAGCTGAACCCGAACTCGGCGAATGAGCCGAACTGCCAAACCGAACCGACGAAACGAACGCAGCCGAACCGAATGGACGAACCGAACGTAGACGAACCTAACAGCCGAACCCGAACCGCAATCTGTTCGCCCATCCCTAAGGGTGTCTCCCCGATCCCTCATGTCATATCAGGGATCTCCTTAGCTGGACCCTACAACCTTTTGCCCAGATCATCCTGTGCAACCACCAGGGTGGTTTCCCCACTAATGGGGCTCAAATGGTCCTGGTGGTGTACCTGTGCTCCATTACACCATTCCATATGCACATTGCGGGAGTGGTAGGGCACCCTGTAGAGTCCCAGAACCTGCATAGGAGGGGATAGAGTGGTGTTAGGTTGCTGGGGTGGCAGCTTCCCGGGTTTGCTGGTACTGACCATCCCCTTTCCATCACCAATTGCAGGTGATGGAAAGGTGATGTTCAGCAGAGTTCTTCTGTAGGGTGTTGAAGGTGCTCTGTGCTTGAATAATCTATACAATTTAATCCAAAACTCCACTGTAGTCAAAGGATAAAGACCCTACTTGACTTCTGTAGATTTGAATCTGGCCTTTAATAGTCTGTTAATAGTCTATTCAGCTGTGCTGTAAACCTTCTGATTCATGAATTGTACAAAATCAGGACCATACAATTTCCTTTAGTTTAATCTGATTCTGATTAAAATTACAAACAAATTCAAGTTCAATCAAACCTGGACTTTAAGTTGTTAAATTCAGTCACTGTGAACTATGGGGTTTTTTACACGGGAGAACTTTTTTCCATATTTTAAAAGTCTGGGTTGGGGAAAATCCCATGGGGGGAATTGAGACGCTGCTCCCTGTACTGGAAGTCACCTGGGCACTACTGGAAACAGTGACGCCGGGTGATTCCTAGATGTTTTGCGATGCGGATCTGGTAAGCCCCCAGTAGCTGAGGTCTTACAAGTCCACGTAAACCTACCGAGTACACCCTATTCAAACAAAAAAGTTTTGGATAATAGCCAATGTTTCTTTACGCACCATCAACTATTTTTATTATTCTGTTTCAGTTTTTCCAGTTTTGAGGGGAGGTGGGAGGGATGGGTGTTATTTTGGTTGTTTTCTTATTTCAATATTTTGGTTAATTGTTTCAGCAATATTAGCACTACTGCTTATGCACGGTTGCCAAAAAAGATGTCACCAAAATGACCAAACAAAAAATCTCTCAACGCCAAACCCTGAAACAGAATACCTGAAGAAATGGATATGTGAGTGCTCGTTTCAGCTGCCAGTATTATTTGGATAGTTCAAGGGGCTATCAGAGAATATGAAGAATACCCGCAGATAATAAACTCACTACCTGTTTCAGTTCTAGTTTACAGGCTCCAAGGTGGAATCCTGGCTCCACTGAATTTAGTGTGGTACTTCTGCCATTGACATCATGGTTGCTAAAAGCTTGCCCTTATCTTACCTGATTATTAAAGGCCAGATTCAAATCTACAGAAGTCGAGTACGGTCTTTATTCTTTGACTACAGTGGAGTTTGGATTAAATTGTATAGACTATTCAAGCACAGAGCACCATCAACACCCTACAGAAGATGATTGTTGTTTCAGGTAGTAACATGGAATGAATGCAGCTGTTGCTGTTTGTCATTGTTTAACTTTGTTTTCAGTGAAAATTCCAGCTTGTGTTTATGTCACAGAAGTGGCTGTTTCTCACTTGTCTCTTTGGTTTCTAGATACTCCACCATCTTTACCGTGCCATGTTTTATTCCCACTAAGACTCCTTCCAGTTATCCTTGCTTTAGTACTACTAGTAATCCTAGCAGTTACCATTGGACTGGCTGGTGAGTATAATGACTTATTTATTAGCTTCTCAATTAACCATACAAGCACTTAATCTTTCATGAGCCTCCTACAGAGAATGGAATTAGAACTGCCATCAAACCTTGTTTACTGAAGTAAAAAATCCTTTTGGTGTGATGACTTTAAATTGTACTTACCTGTATACATAAAATAGATTTGGCACCCAAGAGAGAGATCAGTGGCATAACCCACACTTAAAATGCTAAGGAGTCTTCAAGGCAAATATTGTAACCGAAAACACAGATGATTGAATACACAGGCCTCATTGATTCCACACAATCATTCCTATTCACAAAAGGGTTAGGCACCCTGTGTGCGTGAGGAATAGAGATTAGCTGTAGTTTTCAATAAGGTCCTGTCTCAGGGTAATATTTCTCTCATACTCATACTGTCACAGTGCTAATGTCCTTTTGTTTAAGTGTCCCTTTTCCAGGTCCATACAAGCTATAAACAGGAGAAAGAAGTGAAATGAGTTGAGTTCTATTTAAAAGCCAAATTGAATCACCCAAACAGGAACAGCCACACTAGTTTTTAATGTTGAAGTAGCACCTTTGGAATTTAACAAAATTATGTAGAATAATATGGCTGAGTTATGCTTCTGAGTGAAAAGCACAGAACGGCAGCCTTATGTCGTTCCTTCTTTGTTGACTGGAAAGGAGGGAGTCATCATGCACACTATTCTAAATCCTATGTTTCTCTAGTATGAAATGTAACAGGGGATTTGGGGAGCTGAAAGATAGCAGTGCTGTTTTTCTATAGAAATCATTACAAATCAATCCGCTTAACAGCATTGCATAGCATCTTCCAGGTAGTCTTTCAACCATTCCAACACTGCAAAGCTGTGTTTCATGAATGATACAGGAATTTTGCTATAAATGAAACAAAAGAAAATGTTTGATGAATAAAAATTATTATTCCACTGTGTAAAAGTCGACATGTTTTTTCCAAGTATAGTCTTTCTGAGCATGGCTGAAGTTAGTTTTTTCCCCCCAATTCCTTGCTAGTTCACTACAACTGCATTGCGAAGTTTCGATGCCGATCATCCTTTAAATGCATCGAGCAATCAGAGAGGTGTGATGGTGTCTTTCACTGTAAAGAAGGAGAGGATGAATACAGATGTGGTAATTTTTTCATTTTCAAAAAATTGTGAAAATATCATTTTGGGGTTTGAAATGCTGAAAGCAGTTTAAAAAATATGATAATTTTAATGTAAAAAAATCACTTTTCTTGATCAGTTCTAGAATTTATCTCACTAGCACTGTTTTTCTAAACATGTGTGAGCAGAAACATGGTGGCTGAATTCTTAAGGTGAAGATAATCAAGAATACAAGTTCTGTGAGAGACAGCTGATGGAGCTGGGCCTGTTTATCCTACAGAAAAGAAGGCTAAAGGGGAAGCACGTTGATTATATACAAATATCTGCCATAAAAAAAGATGGAGAACATTTGTTCTTCATTCACACTGAGAAGTAGACAATAAGCAATGGGTTTAAATGACAGGAAGTTAGGCTTAGGTCAAATATTAGGAAAACTCCGTCTAGCTGTTAGAACAGTTCAGTAGTGGAATGAACTACCTGGGAAGGCTGTGGAATCTCTTTTCCTAGACTTTTAAATATATTAATATTTATTAATTTTTATATTGTAACAAAATACAAACAAAAAAATAAAGACTTCAGCATTACAAAATAGATAATTATATATAAATACTATAAACTTAGTAGAGGTTGGAGGGAGAGGGGGCTTGACATTATATACAACCAACTAACAAATACACATATATGTTTAGAAGAAATCCAGTTACAAACAAAACAACTTATAAACTTAACAGAGGATTTGTATTACACCATATTTCATGATATCGATCCCAATTATGCCTATTTGTTATGGCTGAATGCCAGGTTGAACCACAGTCCTGGATCCGTTTCGGATCCCAGATAGGAATCAGTCCAGCCATCCTTTAGACGTGCTGGCCTGATTCCTACAGGGGATCGGGGCGGGGGTGGGGCTATGTGGCGTGACGTGTGGCTGCACAGCCCCACCCCCCCACACTGCCCCGGCTGGCCGCCCCAATCCGGACCAATCTGGCCACTGCGCCCAATCCCACATCACAATCTGGGCCACGATCCGAGATGGGCCAACATAACAGATGTTATGTTTGGCTGATCCTGGGTCGTGGTCTAGCTAACCTCCAAGCAGCCGGAGGTCCAGAATCGTGGCCAATGTGATTCCCGCCGGAGGTTCATTGTGGTGAACATCTAGCGGAACTCACATCAGATGTTACGGGATGAACGGCCACCACAGGGGATTTATTGTGGCTGACCGTGGTCTCGTAATGTCTGAAATTACCCTTTATCAATATTTATTTGCACCATATTGTAAAGTTTAAAGCATACCCATATGCCTAAAAAGTTAATTACTTTACAGTTCCTTAGCTGAGAATGGAAAAATTTGAATGGATCTGGTCTCTTTGACACATTTGTATGTGGATTTATCCCCATTAATCTTAAGACCTGATAACTGGTCAAATGAATCAAACAGGGCGAATGGATGGGGTAATGAATTACCAGGCCTTTTCAACAAAAGTAGGACATCATCTTCATATAAACTTATTTTATAAGTTTGATCAAGAATCTTAATCCCCTCAGTTTGAGTTTATTGCCTAATAGTTGCTGCCAGAGTTTCCAATGTTAAATTGAATAAGGGTGGAGATAAAGAACATCCCTGATGTGTGTCTCTTTCCAAACTGAATGAAGGTGATAACATACCACTAGCAGATACTTCTGGGTGAGGAAACATACATAAAATTGATATTCAGTTTATGAATTTCTCACAAAAACAAAATTTCAGTAAAATGAAGAGCAGATATTTGAATTAAATCCCATCAAATACTTTTTCAGCATCTAGTGAGAAAAATGATACCGGAGAGTCAGACAGATGACATTGCTGAACTATGTTGTATAGCAACTTGCATGTACCATCTGAGGCCAACATACCCTTTATGTAGC
Source organism: Sphenodon punctatus (assembly GCA_003113815.1). Classification (NCBI taxonomy): domain Eukaryota; kingdom Metazoa; phylum Chordata; class Lepidosauria; order Sphenodontia; family Sphenodontidae; genus Sphenodon; species Sphenodon punctatus. The sequence goes on along the minus strand of QEPC01001673.1, from coordinate 1,480,829 downwards.
CTACCTGATCAGCATGTATCAGAGTTGGAATCACCTTACTAAATCTTAGAGCTAATAATTTTGTGAAAATCTTGTAATCCACATTCAATAAAGAGATTGGGCGATAGGGTAATTTCAGATGTTATGGGATCACAGTCAGCCACCCTGAATCACAGTGGATTCAGGGTGGTGGGCATGATCTCATGAACATCTGTTTGAGCCCCGCCAGATGTTCACCACGGTGAATTCCTGGCAGGGTTCAAAGCGAACCACAGTTCTGGAGGTCAGGCCAGCCTCACCTCCAGAACTGTGGTTAGGCTGGCCATGATCCGGGATGGGGCTGGCAATGGCTGCGTTGCACATCTGCTTGCCAGCCCCATCCTGGAATCAGGCCCCAACCATGGGATGGGTTTGGGCGCAGTGGCCTCATTGGCTGCTACACCTGTCCGTCTTCCAGTGGGCGGCCAGCCGAGGGAGCACAAGGGGGTGGGGCTGAGCAGCTGCACGTTGCACCATGCAGCCCCTCCCCCTCCCTGCGCAGCCCCGCCCCCTTCCTGATCCCCCTCAGAGATCAGGTCGGCACGTCTAAAGAATGGCCGGTCTGATCACGGACCGGGATCCAAGACAGATCCTGGTCCAGGGTTCAGCATGGTGGGCCGAAAGGCCCATCATGTCTGAAATTACCCATAGTCTCCACATGACAATCCCTCCTTTCCCTTCTTTAATAGTAAAATAATTAAAGCTGTTCTTGCCTCTCTGGACAAATTTTCCTTTTGAAAAATTTCATTGTACATATCTAATAACAATGGTGACAGACTTTTTAGAAAAGTTTTATAAGGCCCTTTTTACATGCGGCTCTCCCACTCATGAACACCCAGAAATCTGGGTATTCATGAGTCGGGGAGCCCGGTGTGAAGGATGCAACATGTGTACATGGGGTGTGTGTGGGTGCAGCATGTGCAGTCATGGTGAGCAACCGGGGAAAATTGAGGTTGCTCCATGCATGGGGATGCATGGGAGGTGGGGGTGCACCCGTATGCACGCCCTGCCCACCCACCATGCACGGTGCATGCCCACAGCCCTCCCACCCAATGGGACGATGTAAAAAAGGCCTAGGATTCAGATGGAAAACCATCAGACCCTGGAGTTTTCCCTTTAATTAAGGAAAGCACCACCTCCATAACTTCCTGTAATGCAATTTCCTTTTCTAACTCAACTGCTTGTGTAGGTGGTAGGTTTGGAAGATTAATTTTTTCCATGAACTGACTAAATTTTGTCATATCAAAATAGTCTCTCAAAATAATTTTTAAATTCATTATTTATCTACCGTGTCTCTCGAATTGTTTTTCCATCAGAGGTAAGTATCGAGGAGATATGCTTATTTGATGCCTCTGCCTTAAGTCTTCTAGCCAATAATGTTCTTGCCTTATCACCCCACATGTAATAATGCTGGCCCTTTTTACATTGGCCACGGCTGCATGGATGTGAGTGTGCGTGGATGTCCATGTGCAGTGGGTGGTGGGAGGGTTCTGATGGGGCACACACGCATCCCCACGCATCCCCACACATCACCACGCATGGAGGCACCTCCATTTTTTCTGGTGCCTCCACATGTGGGAATGCATGTGCGTGGGAGCGCACCCCCCCATCTCCGTGGGATTTACACGGGCGGGACCCATGCTAGAACATTGGGTTTTCTAGCGTGGGCGCCGCCCATGTAAAAAGGGCCACTGTTTAACTCTGTTGAGTTGAAACTCAATCTAATGTGGAAGATGTTTGTTATAGTTTTATTTTGCCTTTGTAAGGGATCTAAATATATTCTCACTCTATGCGTCTAGTTTATGTGCCTTTTCTTAATCTGAAACTTCCTTCTCCAGTAGAACATTTTAGATCTTTCTTTTTCCCCTTTTATTAGCAAAATTTTTACATTGTCTCCTCAAGGTAGCGTTTAAAGCTTCCCAAATGGTTATAGCAGATGTCACAGAATGCCTGTTATCTTCTATAAAGCATGTGATCAATTTCTCCATCTAGTCACAGAATTTAGAATCTGCAAGCTTCCAACTTCCATTTTTTAATACAATGATTTAAAACAGTTGGTATTTTAATGGAATGATCAGAAATTTAATGATCAGAAAACAGGATGTTATGTATTTCTGCAGCTAAACAAGCAGTACTTAAAGACTGGGTTATGAAAAAAAGAATAAATTCCAGAGTATGATAGGTGAATTGGTGAGAAATAGATGTAGTCTCCTTTGGGTTGTGAAGCCTCCATATGTCCACCAATCCTATGTCCTTCAATAAATAAGGGGGCTTGTTTGCAGTTTACTGAGAGTCTCTATTAACATGAACTGATTTATCAAGCATGGTGCCCAATATATAGTTCCAGTCACCACGCAAAATAATTGGTATGTCAGACTTTGATCTAGCATAGGCCTTTTTTACACGGACGGCGCAGTAGCGCCGATGGGTGGAGATGGGTGTGGATGGATGGGTGAGCACACCCAGTGAACACCCGGTGGCATCAAGCAGGGAGACATTTACACGAACAGCGCTGCAGGGGGTCATGGGAAGGAAAGGGGAGGGGCCGGCAAACACCCAGCGGTCAAACATTTATCCCGGGAAGCACCCAGAAAACACCTGTGCAAGTACACGGACAGCTGGGACTGGTGGGGAAGCCCCGCCCAGCACAATGACGGCACAAGATGGCTGACCAAGGGCAATTGAAGCCGCGCAATGCGGCCCCACCCATGAGCCGCCAGGACCCATGTGGGCGGGGCAGGAGGGAGATGGGATGACAGCCGCTACAAAGGAGCCGGCTCCACACAGCCCCAGCACAGAGCACAGACAGCCCGGAGCCAGCCCCCCCCTCACACAAACACAGCAGAGCGGACCACACACAGCAGGCAACAGAAGCACATGGATGGGCCCACGGGGGGCCAGAGGGGAAGGAATCCACACAACACACCCCCCCAGAAGCATCTGCACAAGTGGAGTGGTCAAAGCAAAGCACAACATGGACACACTGGGAAGGAACACAAATGCCTTTAATGAAAGGGGGAACCAGCAACAGGGGGCAACAACAACAGCTGGAAGGTCCCTCACCGATTGAAAGGTGGTGAGCTCCACAGCAGAGGGGTCCCCAGTACGGAACAGGCCACCAACCTCGAGGGACAGCAAGCCCAGGTCCCATGGGAGGGCCCCCATGTCCGAGGGCGCACGCAGAATGCTGCGGGAATGCAGGAGGCTGCCAGTGTACAGGGCAGCAACAGGGGGACCCCCAGAAAGCAAGGCAAGGCAAGACCGAACCCAGGTAGCTCCGTCAGCAGGCGAGCCACCATTAACTCTGCAATGGTCCACGGCATGACAACAGTGGGTGGATGGCCCCAAGGAGGCTGGCACAGGGGGGTAAAGCCAAGCTCGAGGGAACAGCCCGGGCATGCAGGGGCACCGACCTGGTGACTCATCATCCACAGGTACTGCAACAGAAGCCATCCTCCACCAACAGGGGGTTGCCCACCAACAGCTGCACATCAGGGCTCAGCCAGAGGGCTGCCAACAGCATGTCTGCACAGGGTGACCACCCCTCCCATACATCCCCGGCTGAGGGCCCTGCAGAATGACCAGCCATGGTAGGGGTAGGGCCTGCTCCAGTGAGGCAATAGGCGGGAGACGGAGAACTGCTGCGACTGGGATGAGCACGTAACGAGTGGCTACCCTCGCCCACAGGTGGCCTTGCATGCCAGAGATAGGCTGGGCCGCTGAGGATGGGGAGCTGCAACACACAGGACAGAAGGGAGGCAGCACAGGTGCCTAGAGATGAGGGAGCCCACAGCCAGGCACTGCACCAGGCCAAGGAGGCGAGCCAGGCATTGTATCCACACAGTGCACAGCTGCATCATGCAAAGGCGGACCCTGGCAGGGGGGACTGTAGTGTGGGTGTGGAGGCAGGGGTACCCTGGGGTGCGCGTGGTCCCACCCCCCCGGTGGGCATGCGGCCAGCGCACTCGCTGGGATGAGCAGCCAGCCTCGGCACCCGGTGGCTGCCCCAGCACACCCCCAGTGCAGCACCAATTGGTGCCCTGCCCCCACCGGCCTACACAGTACATAAAGGACCTGCTGCAGGTGGTTGGGCATGGGGTGGAGGGCCTGTAGCACGGGGTCGAGCAGCACACAGAGAATGGCGACACCGGGCTGGGTGGACACAGAGGAGCTCCTGTGATACCAGGGGAGAGTGGGCCATGGGCACAGGTCACACAGTGGAGTGCGCTGCGGCCATGGCACGTGCCAGTGGAGGGTGGCTGGGAGTGGGAAGCTGCAGAACCATGCTGCCGGGGGACGGGTACCCACAGCCCAGGGACGTGCTGCTGTACCTCCTGGGCACAGCCCTCCTGCTGCTGTGCATGCTGCTACTGAAGATAACCCTGCTCCACCTCCTGGGTCGATGGTCTGTCCTCCTGGGGGCACGGCAGCGGAGGGCAGCAAACCTCAGGAGGGTGGTGATCATGTGATGGGTGAGGTGGGCGGCCATCTGATGCTGCGCCCTGTTGGGCTCCACTGTGTCCCAGCAAGGCCAGCTCATCCTGACCCGACGGACCCTCAACGTATATGCCTGCCGCGTGACCCTACTGACCCTGCAACGGCACTGGTTACGCTCCCACACCAACAACTGGTGGGAGAACATGTTGGCCACCTGGACGGACAGGGAATGGTCGGACCACTTCTGGATGCCCCACTCCCTCCTGACCTGCTTGGGGGAGCTCCTCAACCCCCACCCCTGTTGGGCACGGCTGGTTGTGGTTGCATGCCCCCTGGTTCCCCTCCCGGGCCTCCGCCTCCCTCCACACCCAACCCCCCTGTGCCCCCCTGGCTGGTGTGCCCCACCATGGAGGGTTACCCACCTGGGGGGGGGGGACTGCCGGGCCCACCTCCTCCTCTTCCTCCACAACCTCCACCTCATGTACCTCCAGGCTGCCTTGTGCTGCAATGGGAAGGGGTGCCGTTAGTGTTTGGTGGCCCCCAGCCACTGCACCTCTGTCCAGGCCGTTCCCCCGGCCCCTGGCCCCGCTGGGGCGATCATACCTGGATCCTGTTCCTCTGCTTCCTGGGGGCTGTCCTGGGTCTCTGCATGCTCTGTACGCTCCCCCTGTCCCTGTGGCCAGAAGGCCTGTGGGTGTTGGGGGTGCGCGCTTAGTGTGGTGGTCCGGCACTTGGATCTCCGGGACGCCTCCTCCCCCTGTGTGACGGGGCTGTTCCCTCCCGATTCCTGGAGGGCCTCACCAGGGGCACCTCCCTACCCCTGCTCTGTGGGGTCAGTCAGGGGGGGTTGCGTGGTGGCCCTGTGTCTGCCCCTGGCGAAGGTGCTGTCATGTGTGCTGGAGGCCACGATGTCCCCATCCATGCAGAGGAACTTGTCCAGCTCTTCCTGGAACTCGGATGTGCGCATGGCCTGGCCAGACTTGAGATTGTTGTCCTTGATACGTTTATATTTGAACCTCAAGTCCTTTGCCTGCTGCATGCATTGGACGACATCCCTATTGTACCCCTGCCACTGCATCTCCTGGGCGATGGCTTCATAGACCTTTCTGGTCTTGTAGCTGCACACCAGGTTGTGCTGGACCCTTTTGGACCCTCACACACGTATGAAGTCCCTGATCTCCTGCCTTGACCAGGGTTTCCCCTTTTGGGACCCACGTGTGGGAGGCCAACCAGCGTGGTGACATGGGGCCTGCCTTGTGGATGTGGTAGCCGTGGTGATGGTCATGTCCTGTTGGGGGTAGTGCATTAGAGGTTACTCTGGGTCCTGCTGCCCCCCTCCGTGCCCCCGAGCGGCCTGCTCCCCCTCTCCCCCTGGGGTTCACCCTGCTCACCTGGCTGTCTGGGGGGCCCTCCTCGGCTGTAGTCCCAGTGGTGCAGTGCTCTGTTGTCTGGGAGTTGTCCTGCGGGGATGGGGGGTCGGGTTATGTGGCTGCCCCCTACCCTGTGTTCCCTGGCCCATGGTGCCGGGCCTGGGGTGTGGCCCTCCCATCCCTTCGGGGCAGGGTGGTTCCCTCACGTTCACCTCACTCTCGATGCTGCTCCTCGGGCCTTGCCCCTGGGATGTGCTGGACTGGGGGTCCTCGACTGGGGGGGCCATCGGTGCGGCCCCTGTGCCGGGACACGTGTGCTGTGTTACAGCATGACGCATCCCCCCTTCCCCCCTCGTGCCTCCTGGCCCGGGCTCCCCCATACCGGCGGCCTTGGACCTCCCCTTGTGCCTTCTGCCTGGGATGCCACCCCTGCACTACCTTGCCGGGGATCTCCCCGCTAGGCACTCCTGGGTCCCCACGCTCACCCGGCCCCTTCCTGCACATGGGGCAGTGTCAGCTCCTTTGACCTTCTCATTGGCCTTCCTGGTCACCATCGTGGGAGCCCGTGTGCGTGTACCATGGTTCCGCCCTCCTTTAAGGGCTCTCGACCAGACATCTGGGTTCCCCCCATCCCCGTGGGCATGTCTGCATGGTGGCGCGTGCGTGCCCTGTGGTGCCAGCACAGTGGGTCTCCACCGCATGGGTGTGGGTGTTTTTGCTTTTATCTCCACCTATCTCCACCCACGGAGGGTGGCAGCTCCCTCGTGGCTTCTCTGTGGGTGTTGGCGGGTGGGTTGGGCATGCACCCCCACCCACTCGTGGACATTTACATAGATGCCCTCCCACCCATCCAATGGTAGGGATGGATGAACAGATCGCGGTTCGGGTTCGGTTCAGTCCGGTCCGGTTCACCCGTTCAGTTCGCCTGTTCAGTTCTGTCACTGCGTTCGGGTTCGCTCGTTCGGTTCGGTTGTGTTCGGTTTGGTTCGGGTGTTCAGAAAAAGTATCACGAGAGTCTGTGATTGCCCCAGAAATAGGAAATTCAAGTGTGTGTGGAGCTTGTGTGGGTAAGAGCATGTGTTGTGGCTGGCTGTGTGTTCGTTTTTGATTCGTGTGTGTTTTGGCTGTGTGGTGTGTGTTGGTTTTGGTTTGGCTGGTTTGTGAGTGTTGGTGGGTGCTGTGTGTGTTGTGTTGACTGTGTTGACTGTGATGGTGGGTCCTGGGGCTGGAGTGTCAGCTTCTAGATTTTGGCCACAGCCCTCCCTGCCTGTAACTTGGCCCCAGGACCCTGGGAGCGGGTTCTGGGGCTGGAGTGACTGTTTCTTGATGCTTTGGAAAATTGGCTCTCTCTGCAAGGAATGATGGCCCCAGACCCATGATGGTGGGTCCTGGGGCTAGAGTGACAGCTTCTGGATATTGGCCACAGCCCTCCCTGCCTGTAACATAGACCCCAGAACCCTGGGGGCGGGTCCTGGGGCTGGAGTGGCTGTTTCTTGATGCTTTTGGAAATTGGCTCTCTGTGTGAGGAATGATGGCCCTGGACCAATGACGCTGGATCCTGGGGCTAGAGTGGCAGCTTCTGGATATTGGCCATGACCCTCCCTGCCTGTAACATGGCCCCAGAACCCTGAAACCTGGTCCTGGGGCTGGAGTGGCTGTTTCTTGATGCGGTGGAAAGACATCGCCTCCGTTCGAGGAATGATTGCCCCAGACCCATGACGGCGGGTCCTGGGGCTAGAAAAGTGGTATTTTGTAGATATTGGCCACAGCCCTCCCTGCCTGTAACTTGGCCCCTGAACCCTAATGACTGGTCCTGGGGCTGGAGTGGCTGTTTCTTGATGCAGTGGAAAGACATCGCCTCTGTGCGAGGAATGATGGCCCCAGACCCATGACAGTGGGTCCTGGGGCTAGAGTGGCAGCTTCTGGAGATTGGCAACAGCCCTCCCTGCCTGTAACTTGGCCCCAGAACCCTGACAGCTGGTCCTGGGGCTGGAGTGGCTGTTTCTTGATGCGGTGGAACAATGGCTCTCTGTGAGTGGAATTATGGGCCCCAGAACCTGTGGCACAAACAGCATGGGCGGCATTGGCAGAAGCAGCAGACATTGGATTGCCGGGGTGCAGAACCCATGGCACAGACAGCAGAGGCAGCATTGGCAGCAGACATTGGATTTCCCAGAGGCAGCATTGGCAGCTGGTGCAGACATTGGATTGCCCGGGCACAGGACCCATGGCACGGACAGCAGAGGCAGCATTGGCAGTAGCAGCAGCAGACATTGGGTTGTCCGGGCACAGAACCCGTGGAACAGCAGAGACCGCAGCAGCAGGATTTGCCTGTACACAGCACCCATGGAGCCAGGATGGTTGGATTTGCCAGGGAATAGCTCCCATACAGCAGCAGATGGCAGCAGCAGGATTGTGTGGGCACATTTGGATTGGCCAGGGC
>QEPC01001673.1:1446095-1466859 GCA_003113815.1 Sphenodon punctatus | reverse complement strand
ACTCAGGAAACAATATCACTATCACACTCACACTACTCACTCACTCACAAGAAGTGTTCCAGGGAAGGGATACACAGGGATCAGTCACTCTCCAAGAAAACGCTCTGGTCAATGGTGCAACAGAAACACAATCACTCCAGGGCCAGCCTCTCAAACTGATTACTGGCGGGGCTATTACCACAGCCGGTTCCTTATATGAGGTTAACCTTATTTGCAACAGGTGAGCCCAGGGCGGGGCCCCAAGCTGCCGCTGAGCTCAGCGCTGCTGTTACCCTCCTGTGGGGCGGGCTAGGAGCATCCAGGAAGCACGGTGTAGCTCCGCCCCCAACATCAGCCTCCCCAACGCTCCCAGAGCACCCCCCCACTGCAACAGCTGGCAGGCCACGGGACCCTCGCTGCCGCGCTGTCGCTGCCGCTCAGGTCCTGACATTCTTGTTAACATAGCAATCTGTCAATAGATTTTAAAAGTCTGAGCACTTTCATTCTTTTGGTGGGTTCATTCAACCCTTTCACATTCCATGAAAAAATATTAATTGCCATTAAGTATCCCCGTAATATATATTTGAATAAAATTGCCAAGGTCCTGGGAACAAAGAAGAGTTCAAAACAACAAACAACAAAACAAAAAACCAAACAAACCCTCACTAGTTTGGAACTTCCAGTTTCCTGATGGCTTAAGCCTTATACTAATACAACTAAACTCCCTACCTCACACTAAATAGCTAATACAGATTGTTATTGCAGCATCAACCATATATTACAGTTGAGGAGAGTCTGTATCACAGGATGTTAGCAAACAAGATGTTGCCCCACTTTCAACCCCATTAGCCCCAGATTCACCTGCTTGTTTATCGTGGGACTGCCAGATGTTCACTCTGAGACTGCCCTGAGGCAACTCCACACAGCGTCAACCTGGGAAATGTGGAGCCCACTTTGTGGGTGAATCTAGGGCAATGCGCTGCCCCAGGGCCACCTCTCCTGTGTTGGGGGGGCATGGGGCACCCACGGGGCTGCCCTGTGTATCCCACCTGTTGGCGCATGTGTGTGTGTTCAACACCATGGACTGATGGGCACCAGCATCGGGTGAGCGACCTCAACTCTAATGGTGGAGAGATGGGGGAGGGGGGCCATGGCAGGGAGAATTCCTGCCTATCTGGTTGGTTCCACATGGAGTCTGTGGGTGGCAGCTGAGGGGGGGCACAGCGCAACCATGGGCCCGGGGGGCGGGGTTCCCCTCTCGTTTTTTAACACCCCAATATAGTAAATCCACTAACAAAAGCTTGCTATGGCCTTTGGCTATGCACAATAAACTAAACTAAATTAAACTAAACTAAACTAAAACTAACTAACTAACTAACTAACAAAAGAAGTAAAGAAAGTGCTTCCCCAAGTACCTGAGCTGATACTGTTTTGTAAGGTGTCCCGAGCTGCTGTGTCAGGAGGAGCGGGGTATCAAGTTTTTAAATAAAAATAAATAAATAAATAAATATACTCATAAAAAACAAGGTTTATTTATTTTATTTATTTATTTTATAAATTTATACCCCGCCCCTCCTGCAAAAGCAGCCCGGCGCGGCTTCCAACAATAAAAAATACAATAAAATACAATAAAATACAATTTAAAATCATCCATAATGATATAAATTATTAAAACAGCGCTAATAAAACATTATAAATAATAGATCAGGTTGGGGAGCTAAAAAAAACCTCACCCTCCCCTCCCACCCTCCCCAAAGGTCTGGGAGAACAGCCAGGTTTTACAGCTTCGCCGGAATGTCAACAGGCTGGGGGCCAGGCGAGCCTCCTCCGGAAGGGAGTTCCACAGTCGCGGCCCGGCCACCGAGAATGCCCTCTCCATTGTGGCCCCCCGTTTAACATGGGGGACCTCCAAGAAGGCACCCCCGGCAGACCGAAGGAGCCGTTCTGGGGCGCGGAGGGTGAGACGGTCCCTGAGGTATGAGGGGCCCAGACTGTGAAGGGCTTTATAGATCAACACTAAAACCTTGAACCTGGCTCGGCACGCTATCGGCAACCAGTGCAGAGCTCGGAGCACAGGTGTAATATGCTCCCGATGGCCCATCCCCATAAGGAGACGAGACGCCGCATTCTCCACTAACTGTAGCCTCCGAACCGGGAACAAGGGAAGCCCCACGTAGAGCACGTTACAGTAGTCCAGCCTCGAGGTGATGAAAGCATGGATGAGGGAGGCCAGGTCCGGCCAGAGACAAACAGATGCAGCCTACACACCAGATACAGCTGGCGGAAGGCAGCCTTTGCGACTGCCTCCACCTGCCGGTCCAGGCGGAGATCTGCGTCCAATATCACCCCAGACTCCGGACCTGCTGAGCTATAGGAGGGCGAACCCCCCCAAGGTTACTATATAGTCAAGCCTTTGAGCACTTCAACATTCGTTAAACTTTTTGTTTTGATGACCTTTGTAATGTTTAACTAAAAAACAAAATAATATAAACCAGCATATTTAAACAACCTATCTACCAGGTATATTATCATGTTAAGGATTTAGAATTGATCTTTGGTATAAATATAACAAAGGGTAATTTCAGACATTACGATACCACGGTCACCCACAGTGAATCCCCTGTGGTGGCCGTTCATACCGTAACGTCTAAAGGGATTTCCACCAGATGTTCACCCCAGTGAATACCTGATGGGAATCACATTGACCACGCTTCCGGACCTTCAGCCACCTGGAGGTCCAGAATAGTGGTGGGATCGGGCCCCAACTGTAGTTGGATTGGCCACGATCCAGAAAGGACCGAAGGTAACCTCTGTTACCTTCAGTCCTGTCGGATCGTGGTCCCGGCCATGGGACGGAATTGGGCGCAGCAGCCGGATTGGCCGCTGTGCCCACCCTTTTCCCAGAAGGCGGGTGGCCAGGGGAGCGTGGGGCTGTGTGGCCGCACATCACGCCGCGCAGCCCCACCCCCTCCCCGCACAGCCCTGCCCCCTCCCCGATCCCCCTCCAGAATCAGGCCAGCACGTCTAAAGGCAGACCCGCCTGATTCCTGACTGGGATCTAAAATGGATCCCGGTCCGTGGTTCAGCGTGGTGGACCTCCAGGCCCGTCACGTCTGAAATTACCCAATGTTATGACAACTAATTAAAGATTACTTCTATAATTAAAGTAAATAAATCCTGGATCCGGCTTCGTCTGAGGTAATTAGTCCAATGGCCCCCTTCTTCAATGACAGGTATTGTGAAGGCTTCTCAAATGGAGGGAAAGCTGCCCCCTCAGCACCTCACAAAATGGAGAGAAAGGTGCCCTTTCACAGCCTCTGGTGTCCTGCCATAATCTCTCACTTCCACAGTACCTCAGAAAAAGAATAAAATCTCTTCAAGAAATTGCCATTCTCTCTCTCTTGATGTGAGATCAAGATGAGATTTTTCCAGCTCCTTCCATGCTTCTGAAGGAGATGTGAAGCATTTCTCCTTTCCCGCCAAATTCATAGAAAAAATGTCCGGGTATTTCATATAGTTTTTGACATCTGATCCATGAAGCACTTTTTTTATATTATTAAAGGCTGCTCTTTTCTTGCTCAGCTCTTTTGAGAAATCAGGAAATAGTGATATTTTATATCTTTAAAATGTAAGATTTCCTATCTTTCTAGCTGATGTCAGAAGATTAGCCTTGTCGGAGAATCTAAGGAGATTAAACAAGTCCGAGCTTGAGCTTGTTCTGGTTAGGATTTGATCCTATACAGTGAGCAAATTCAGTCTTGGGTGGAGGCAATGATAGATCTTGTTTCAGAATTTCTGGAATGGCACTTTGTAGGAAACCAATCATATTTGCTCCCTCACAGCCCTCAGGAATCCCAATTTTTCTTAAATTATTTCTACAAGAACAATATTCCAGTTCATCTTTTTATTGTTCTAAGTTGCTGATCTTTAATTTAAGAATAGCAATTTCTTTCTAAATTTCCATAATACCAATGCTGTCTTTATCTACAGCACTTTCCAGCATTGTAAGGTGAGTTTATATCTCACAAATATCTTTAGAAAACCCACATATATTCTGAGAAATTATGTCTAGTCTTTCTGACAAAAACTGACCCAGAGAGACATCTCAATCTCATCTTTGACCTGTTTGGCAGATCCAGGTTTCATCCTCTTCATGCACTTGGATTTACTTTTGGAGCTTACTGATGCCATTTATGTATATATAAAATGAATCCAGACGTCACCTGTAAAATCTAATTAATAGGAATGGGCAAACAGAACGCGGTTCAGCTGTTCAGATGTTTGGCCGTTTGGTTCGAAACCTGAGTTCGGGTTCGATGGTTCGGTTCAGCCAAGTTCGGTTTGGCCAAACATTCAAAAATAGCGAAACCGGAACGAAATCGAAAACCGGAACCTAATTTTTGGCCCTGGAAAGACGATTTTCCTGCCCCCGAACTCATCCAAACTCATCCAAACATGACTGAACCGTTCGGTCATTTGAGAGTTCGGTTTGGACGTTTGGTTCGGACGTCCGAACAGACCAAGTTTGGTCCAAACTCTGAACATCCAAACCGCGTTCGCCCATCCCTACTAATTAAAAATAAAGTAAATAAAATCACTTTATTTATTTATTTAATTAATTATGTATTTATAGCACTTGTACCCCGCCCCTCCTGCTTTGATGCTGACAGGATGTAAATGTATATTGTAAAAGAGCTGAGGAGCTCAGTGATTAGACAGACATCTTTTTTCACAGTACTATGGCTGTTTTTAGATGAGATGCTGACATGCATGTCCATCCAGTGAACATGTGTGCAAATGCCTGTCTAAAGTGGCAGTGGGTGGGCACGCACTTCCGTGTCCCATGCACCTCCACCCAGCCCCACCCATCTCCCTGAATGGAGCAACCCGGCTTTTCCCTGGTTGCTCCATGTGGGGGTATGAATGGGTGGTGACCAGTCCACACCTATCCCCAGCTGTGTTAACTCACTGGAAGTCCGGGTGCGCTTCACTGAGTGGCCGTGCACACGGACCCACCTCCCAGCCGGGTCCAGTTAAAAACAGCCAAGGTGACCCTTCCTGGACGTTTTAAAGAAAAAACTGGATCGGCATCTGTCAGGGATGCTTTAGCTATAGGTTGTCCTGCCTTGTGGCAATGGGTTGGATTAGATGAGGCCAAAAGTCAAAGGCATACTGGAGAAACTGTTGTATCTCAGCTGTGCCACATACATGGCTCTGGATAAAAAAAATTTTTAGTATTTTTGTGTGAATATTTTTAATCCCAAGGTCAAAGCAGATTTAATTAACACAAATTAACAAATCAGTGCCAGGGTTCAGTTACCATACCTCATTGACCCCCATAAGAAAACAGTCTTCAAGGCATGTCTTATGGGGCAGGTAGGAAAAGATAAAAGTATAGGAATAGATAAAGTTGAGGAGAGTCTGTACTCCATGGATCTTCAGGTTCCTTTAGTTCCCTCTGGGACCCTGATGTAACTCTGCTGAGGCTTTGGCTGAAGGTATATTAGCTGATGAGAAGGGAGCAATGGCGCCATGAACAAATAAAATTTGGGATAGGATCACAGCTCCCCAAAGCAGCATATCCGTGCAACAAATCTCTTCCACCCTGCGGATAATGCAAACAAAACTTTACATGGGGAAGCTCAAATTAATTATAAAACTTTATGTGCTCATCAGATGAGTCCAATACTATGTTCATATGATAAGTCACATATGATATTATAGCTTCTGTTGCTTCTAATAATGTTCTCTAATGGTACTCCCTTAGTGTTGACTCTCAGTTCCAGAGGTAACCAGAAACTGAAGCTCCTATAGATAAATGCAGTATGGTTTCTCAGAAACACTTAAAATTGGCTGTCCATCTCTTTGATATAGTTAGAATTCTAGGGTATCCTTTCCTCATTAATGATATATGAACTTCCTGGATCTTTCAGGGAAATAGGAAATTCACTTTACACTACATTGGGTGTAAACAGACAGACAAGGAGGCTGCATGCCCCCAGAGCTGATCCGGGGCACATTTCCATGTCCACCTGTTTGCAGTCCCACCTGGGTCCATTTTAGATAGACCCAGTAGTTGCCCTGGGCTGGCCTGCAGTCTGCCTGCCTGCCTGGTGCCCCAACCCCTGATGCTCTGAGTTGGTGTCCACAACTCTATGGTGTCACCTTGGCCAATGGCTGGCTGAAAGTGGAGCTGCATCATGGGTCTGCTGCACAGACGGACAGCAGCTCCACTTCAGGCCAATGCCTCGGGTTTGGCTGGCCCACTCTGCAGGTGGTGCTCCGGGATGTTCTGTAACGCCATAAATGAGGTTGGCCCCATCTCCACTTCCACATCTGGTGGAAAACTTTAGACGGATGGGCCAGACCAAGGTGAAGCTGGCTAGCACCGGGGCAACCCATTCACCTAAAATCACCCATTGATGAGTATTGACCAGACACAGTGAACCAACAGATGAACTATGGTGATTGGATTCCCTGGTTTCACATGGTAGTTTTCTCAGTCGTTCTTATTAGGCACTTACTGTAATGCTTCTTCTCTTCTGTCCTCTTCAGTCAGGCTGAGTGGCAAGAAGGCTGTGCTACAGGTGTTCACTCTTGGTGCCTGGAGGACTGTCTGCTCTGATGACTGGAAAGCTGGCTATGGAAATATTACATGTAAACACTTAGGCTTCTCAAGGTACTGAATGCAGATACTTGAATCAGTTCAGAGAGAGTGTGTGGTTGCTGTGTGGGTCCCAAGTGATAGAGGTAGAGGCAAGGGGGTTTGGTTTTTATTGGACCAACTGCTGTTGGTGAAAATAAGCAAGCTTTCAGGCTACACAGGGCCCTTCCTCGGGCATATCATACGGCATAGTCAGTGAGTCTCCTTTCCCCCTGTTTAACGCCCTCACCCCACCCACCAATTACCTTGTCTTATCCACTCCCACCCATTCCTGCCTCCTTATGTACCTGCCCTAAATTTGCTCAGTTTATATATGTCTGACTGGCTACGCTACATGCCTGAGGAAGGCTGGTTCCTGTGTGGCCCGAAAGCATGCTCATTTTCACCAACAGCAGTTGGTCTAATAAAAGATATTCAAAACCACCTTGTTTCCATCTTGAATCAATCTCAGGGTTTTTTTTGTTTTTTTTTTTTAAATGTGCTAAAATGGTATTTCAGAGCAATTCCCCTAAAACACCCCACTTCCTAAAACAGAATGGGAATGAGGAAAGATGGGATGAAAATGCGGGATGGTGTCACTGGCATAAAGCAAGAGCCATTAAACTCTGCACTAGTGAATATTCCACAAATTTTAGAGGTAAACAATGCAGTGGTAGAGGAAAAAAAAAATCTTGTTTAGTGGATTTCAGTTTTTAGCAATACAACTTATCAGAAACTACACTGCCATATGGGAAGGAAAAAATGGAAAGAGAAATACTCCCTGGCTAGCTGGTTCTGCAGAAGTCAGTGTGCAAGGTAAGCCCGCTAGAGGTGTGGTAATAATAGCCCACTTCTTTGGGGCAGACTGCACCCTCTGTCTACTGGCAGCAAGCAAAAAGAGTGGCTCTGGAATCCTCCATTGTTCATACTGTGCATGCACAGCAGAGAATAGGTTTCTCCCTGAGGTAATGCCTGTGGTACTATGTTGCTCTAATGTTCTATTGAAGTTATACCAGAAATAACGTGCTTTCTAACTGAGTTAAGAGTTCCTCTTAGCTGGCATGCAACAGCTGTTCACGTCTTTAAAAATACTGTGTGAGCATTCCTTCACATTTTAAAGTGAAGCAACTCTGGGTGAAAACAGACATGATGCTAACCACCCTTTAACCACCCTTAGTGGTTATTTATGCATGTTGCAGGGCTGTATTGGTGCCCTATGCAGCCCTGCAACATGTATAAATGACCACCAAGGGTGGTTAAAGGGTGTTTAGCGTCATGTCTGTTTTCACCCTTTGAATCCAAACCTCTCCCGCATTTCCTTTCCACAGATATCATAGCTGATAGCAAATGAATTCACTGTACTTGATAACTATGTAGATGTTAAATGAATATTAGGGACTGTCTGTAGAAGGTGGTTTTTTAAAAGGAATAGTTGCCTCACAGGCTTGAGTCTAAAGTCTACATGCTTAGCAGAGAAAGAAAGTCATGTGACCTTTATGTCCAAATGAATATAACCTGCTCAGTTACAATTGTAATAATGTGTAATAATCACCCACAATATATATTCAGTTGTTATTGGAAGATAATTTTTAAATAAGTTTCATGAAAATAAATCAATTTGATAAGGGACAATTTGCAAAAAGAATAAGGAAGCAAAATTTGTTGAATAAAGTTACTCATTAAAAATTATCTTTCTCTCCATTAAGTTTGATTCAAGCGATGAGAAAAATAGCATTCTTTCACATTCATAAATTTTGCTTTCTATTAAAAATATAGTTTAACACAAAATACAAAGGAAAACCTATATTCTATGCCAAAGTAAAGACTCTGAACAAAAATTTCAGAAGTACCTAAGTGGTTTAGGAAACAATCCTAATTTCAAATGTTGCATAAGCACTAAGCACCCAAAGAGGTAGGTTTACAAAGGTCAGAATGACACTTAGGCTTTTCCAGTGCAGTTGCTCCAGTTCCCTCTGGTGGCTGATCCACACAGAGGGGTGGAAAGCACATTAAAGGGTATCTCTTGGGGTTATTATGACAAACACTTTTGGGGGTGTAAGTATCTCCTAACTCACTTTAATGTCCTCTGTGTTCCCACAAGTAGGGGGATTAAAGTGATAATGGATATTTTTAAATGGGACAGCTCGATAAACTGCCATGCTTTAATCCTGCCCATGGTGAGAGCCCTCATCACGGGCAGGAGTCTGCCTAGTCACTGAACAAACGCAGCAGCCAGGAAGGGGGGCGGGGAGAGGACAGGGGACATGTGGACGTGGGTCCACACAGCCCCACCCCCTGCACTGCTCAGTGCGCCCCCCCCCCCATCCCTGACAGGTAGGTGCAGTGGCTTCTCAGGCCACTATGCTCACCCAGAACTTCTCCATCCACTGGCCAGAGTTAGGTAGAGCAGGCCATCAGACATGATGGCCTGCTCTACCGTCACCGTGGTCTGTGGTAGGCTTCCCCGGACTCTGGCAGGGCTAAACCCAGGATGTGCGCTGGCAGGGAATCCTGCACACATCCTGGGTTTAGTCCTGCCATGGTCCGGGGTGTACTCTGCTCCCATCTGTGGTGAACATTCTGGTGGGCAGAAGTCAGGGCCAGCCTTAGAAATTACAGGGCCCAGGGCAAACACAAAATGTGGGGGTCCTTCAGCTCTACCCACTTTCCACAGCCCGCCCACTCTCCCATGACTCCTCCCACTTTCCTGTGCCCCTCCCATTTTCCAAGGCCCCGTCCACTTCCCTTTGACAATTAGAGAATTGTCATATAAGTTATTTTTAACCTGTCAGTACAATGTGCTCCAAAGAACATTTAAATCTGGTTTAGATGAAAGGGAGCACAGGACACAGAATTGGTTAAAAGGCAAAGGGTGTCTTTAGACATAACAAAGATTGGGTGTCAAAACCCCTAAGCACGTGTTTGACCGTTGTGTGTAAGCACCATAACAATCCCAGCACCAATTTGGCCACCCGTTGAACATGCGATGTGAACACCATTGCATCACAAGGACAATTTGCGTTTTCTGGCTGAACACGTGGCCAACGTTGTGTTAGGAACAGGGAAGGTGACGGGAAGAGAGGGCAGGAGGGGAACACACACACACGCACAATCGCTGAGCTGAGCACCCACTTGTGGGAAAGGAAGTCCCTCAGGATCTTAGGTGACCCTATAACTTCTGTACGGAAGAAGGCCAGATCATCACAGGGAAGGGTTGATCGAACTGTACAGCTCCCTGAGCCACACGTTGCTCCACAAGCACCCCCTCTCACACACCAAGGAAACAAGGGGGGAATGTGCGGACAGGTGAGGACTGGGGTTAAGGCCAGGAAGGAAGGGGAAGGCGGGAAGATGCACCCAACACTCAGGAGCACGAAAGCGAGGGACCCAAACAATAAGGGGGAAGACAAGGCTTCACCACTTATTCCACACTCCAACACAATCCTACACTCATGCCACACACTCACTACTCACACCAAACACACTCTCACTCCTCAACCGCACGCTACTCCAATTGTTCTCCAAGATCCACACACGGGGCCGGTCCCTACAGCAATCTGATCACCAGCAAGGCAGCGTGGGTGTAACTGTCTTATATACCCTGCGCTGTCCCGCCCTGCCACACCCGCAAACGGACTGAACGCTGCGGCGCTTCCACTACCTCCGCCCTGCTGGGCTCAGCTGTGGTGCTCCCTAGCTCCTCCCCCTCGTTGCTTCCTGACAGCGGGGCGGGGTTTGGAGGCCCCGCCCCGACACGCCGTCAGTCAGTGTTCCGGGGATGCCCGAGTCTCGCCGAAGCCGGCGTGGGTGTCCAGCACCGAACCCGGCGCGACATAACATGCTGTGTTTAATGTTATCATGTGGTGTGTTAGCAGGTACAACATGGGGGGAAAGGCGGCAGCGCTTGCTTGCTGAGATTGGGTGGTGAGCAAAACAGATTTGCACCCAGATGGGCTGTGTGTCTAAGCAGCGCCACATGGTGAACACAGGGCCAAACTGGTGTTCATATCAAGGTCAAAACACACATTAAGACACCCATTGACATTATGTCTAAAGACACCCAAAGACTCTTATTTAAAACACATGCACACAACAGATAGGGACAGATTATCTATGGCCTGAACCCTCCTTGTCTTGAGCATATGCCTATTACACTTCCAACACAGGAGTTCAAACATAGATCCAGCTGATCAAACATAGATCAAACCACCCCCACACAGTCACAGCACCCCCCATGAAAGCAGGGATGAGAAATTGAACCTCAGGCCCAGAGCAGCCAAACACAGATCTCAGCAAGACTTTGTCAGTGTGACCCCTTTCCAGTTACTGAATTTAGGGAATCTCAAGCACCAAAGCACTGAAAATCCGGTTAAACATATCAAACAAGAAACAACTCCCCCATGATCACAGCACCCTCCAACCCCTTCTCAAACCATCCCCCAGTTGGCCCCGCTCTACTCCCAAAGCCTCATAGAGGAGTGCGGCGGCAGCAGCACAAATGAGCTCACATCAGGAGAGAAAAGGAAGAGGGATTGGCCGAGTGACCCTTACTTCAGCTGCTGCTGGGCCTGGGTCTTCTGGAGGTTAGAGGCAGGCAGGCTTAGGTTGCTGAGCAGGAGGGGACAGCAGGAACATTCTGCTGGGCCTCTCCTTGGACAGGGGAGTGACTCCCTTTTCCCCTCTAGGAGCCATGGTGGGCAGGAGGAATAGGGGCAGCCATCAGGGGATGAGAGGGGACAGCCATGGGAGGTGGGGCAGGGGAGAGGGAGCAACTCCCTCTCGTGCGCACACACACTCACCCCCCCACACCCTTCTCTCTCTTGCACACATCTCTCACTCACACATTCACTCTCATACACACTCATTCATTCTTTCTATCTCATACATACTCTCACCTCTCTCACACACACACCCATTCAAACTCACACACATGCTCTCACCTCTCTCTCTCTCACACACACACACAAATTCAAACTCACACTCATGCTCTCACCTTTTACTCACATTCCCATTCAAACACACACATGCTTTCACCTCTCTCTCTCTTTCACTCATACACCCATTCAAACTCACACACACGCTTTCACCTCTCTCTCTCACACACACACCCATTTAAACAAAAGGTGTCTTTAGACATAACGTCAATGAGTGTCTGAATGTGCGTTTTGACCTTGATATGAACACCAGTTTGGACCTGCGTTCACCACGTGGCTCTGTTTAGACACACAGCCCATCTTGGGGCAATTCGGTGTTTTGCTCGCCACCCAATCTCAACATGAAAGTGCTGCTGCCTCGTTCCCCGTGTTGTACCTGCTAACACACCACGCGATATCATTAGACACAATCTTGGCCACGTGTTCAGCTGAAACATGCAAATTGTCCTTGTGATGCAATGGTGTTCACATCGTGTGTTCAGTAGGTGGCCAAATTGGTGTTGGGATTGTTATGGTGCTTACACACAATGGCCAAACACATGTTTCAGGGTTTTGACACCCTATCTTTGTTATGTCTAAAGATGCCCACACTCTCACAGACACACGCTCATTTAAACAAGCACACACACTGACTGTCTCGGCCAGACTGGTCCGGCTTATCTGCCCGCGCGCTGCACTGCCTCCTTCGGGTCCCAACTCCCACACAGCTGCCAACTCAATGACTCCATCGCCGCTCCCGCCTCCAGATCCCATGCCACCACCACCAACTGCTGCTCTGTCGGGCTCCTCTTCTATCTGACTCAGCTCCACCGCAACCGCCTGTATCCCCCGTCAGCCGGAAAGTGTCCCTACCAGTGTGAAGCAACTTCCTGTGGGGGGGGGGAATGTGAGGAGGAGGAGCCAAGTGAGGAATGGCTGGGGTCAACCATGTGGGGCCCTACCAGAGGTTGTGAGGGAGGACTCAGGAGCAGTGTGGTGGGTGGGTCAAGTGGTGGCAGCAGGGTCCCACATACAACGGGCATGGATGCTGCCCTCCCCCCCCAACACAGCTAGCAGTGTGGGCAGGGCCCCAGCACCCCCCCAATAATATTTTTTAAAAATTAAAATGGCCCAATCACAGGGCCATTGCAAACCCCCCCAAGGGGCGGGACCCAGGGTGGCTGCCCCTAGTTGCCCCATGGTAAGGTCGGCTCTGGTGGGAGCAGGCGTAACACCACCACTGGTGGCCATGCTGGGGTAAGCGTGGCCACCAGCAGTGGTGTCACATTTGAAAATACCAATGAACGAGAGGCACGTATCTCTCCAAAGGAGGTTAAAGTGGGTAGGGAGGGAGGCTTCTATTCTGCGGGGCTTGCTCATCTGTTCTGGAGGGAAGTAATAACCCTGAAACTTTCAGCCTCTTGCTGTCCTAACAATTCTAAGCACTTGCTCGTTTGCATCCCCCTCTGGACTTATTTTGATTCCAGCTCCCCCTGCTACCAGTTCCCTTGTAGTTCTTGAGCAAGGAGATCAGGAGACTTATCTTACTTCTGGTTCCCCTTCCTTATGAGAACAGAGGCAGTGAGGTAAATAATTTTTCAGGTGCTTTTGAAGGTGAGGAGGGAGAAACTGAGAAGAACAAAAGGGGGAACGAATTCCACACTGAGGGACCCGCCACAGCAAAGTCTCATTCACCTTCTGACTTAAGGCATGATGGTGGGATCCCCAAACAGCAGATAGTGTCTGAGTGCAAATAGCCAGTAGGGTGATGTTCCAGAAGCAGGTCTCAAATATAGCCAGGGCCTATACAGGTAGCTAGTTTAGACTAACTCCTCTGGAGTTGGCAACCTTTATTTGTGAGAAAACCCCCTGGTGAAAGGGCTCTAAAGAGGATCTGCAAAGTCAGGACCCATTGTTCCCTTGAGATGGTGTCTCCCTATAAGATGAAGGGTAACTGTCTTGTTGCCCCTGAGGCTCACACAGCAGGGGCTGCTCACATTTCCAATCTATCACCTCTCTTCTGAGGGGAGAATGGCCTGGATTCAGTAACAATGACATTCCCAGCAGAATGGACACTGAAGGCCATGTTCCTTTGATAGTTGGGGAGACACTGAAAGCAGTCCTCCTTCCATGGTGGTCAAAAGGAGCTGATGGCAGCCCTCCCTCACAGACTAACATTACACAGTACAGGCATAGGGAGTTAACAAACAAGAAGCTGTCCCACACCAGGTGGGTGTCCACCTGCTCATTTATTAGGTGTTCACCCCCACTGGCCACATGGCCACCACCCACTGGACGCTCAGTCGGGGCAGGGTCTTGGAGCTTGGAGAGCCCATCGTATGGGCAAATACAGGCTAATATTTATTTATTTACACCATTTATATCCTGCCTCTCCTGCCTAGGCAGCTCGAGGCGGCTTACAAAAATTAAAATATTAAAAAATATACATAAAACATATAAAATACATAAAAGGGAGGCATAAAAGAAAATAAATAACCCATCTTCCCCACCCCCCCCCACCCCCCCCTCACCCACCTCCCTAACCAAAGGCTTGGCGGAACAGCCAGGTCTTGCACTGTTGTCGAAATGAGGCAAGGTCCGGGGCCACCCAGACCTCCACCGGAAGGGAGTTTCACAGCCTGGGCACCACCACAAGAACACCCTCTCTATTGAAGCCCCCCACACCACCTGGGGGACACCACGAAGGGTGCCCCCGGCAGACCGCAGGGGTTGATCCAGGGCATGAAGAGTGAGGTGGTCGTGCACATAGGAGGGGCCCAGACCATATAGGGCTTTATAGGTAAGCACCACCACTTTGAATCAGGCTTGGAAGACTATTGGCAGCCAGTGCAGATCTTGGAGCACTGGTGTAATGCGCTCATGGTAACCCATCCCCATAAGGAGACGGGCCACTGCATTGTGCACCAGCTGCAGTCTCCGGACCATCACCAAAGTTAGCCCCCCGTAGAGCGTGTTACAATAGTCTAATTTTGAAGTGATGAAGGCATGGATGACAGTGGCCACCAGGTCAGAGTTAGAGACATATGGTTGAAGCCATCGCACCAGATGTAATTGGCGGAAAACAGTCCTTGCCACAGTCTCAACCTGGAGAGCCAGGTGAAGCTGCGGATCAAGGAGTACCCCCAGACTCATTATTGTCCAGATAACAATATTGGAAACTTTTCATCTGTGGGAAAGCTGATTTTATTATTTTTTTGCAGTTACGTGAGCTCAGGCTATATGCCTGTAGCTGCAATAGAAGAAGAGTTTCAGGCACATTTTGTTACTGCAAGTCGTTGGTTCTCAGCTGATCAAGTAACATCCCTACAAAATGCAACATACTTAAGGTAGGCTTCAGTTGGTTAGTTTAATAGAGGAGAGTTACTATGAAAGCCAGACAGCATAAGGAGAAGAATGTATTAAAATAGTACAAGAATGTTACTAAATCAAGTTTTCTCAAGGAATGTTGCAATTTCTAAGATGTACAGTACAACCTCCGCAACCCTTTTATGCTCAGTCGTGATCCTTAATATCAGCTGTGAACAACCTCCTGGTAGTTCCATCATGGTGCCAAGTTCATACAGCTAAGGTCCCCAAGGAGGCATTCTTGGTGGCTGACTCCCAGCTCTGGAAATCCTGAAGCCTAAGTATCTACCACAGGCAGTGTAAAACTTTCCTATTTGGCCAGAGGTTTGGTAGGAGGCGAGGAGAGGCCTTAGGGAGGTGGGGTTTACATTTATATTTGGTTTTATTTTAAATTTCTGGTGCTTTTATTTTATATCTATTGTATATGTTTCTATGTTCTGTAACCCATCTTGAGCCCTTGAGATAGGCTAGGCTAAAATGTAATAAATAAATAGCTAAACAAACACATGAATAAATCCATACACAGTGAAGGACATTTTTTTGGCAGATTAGAAAGATGTCTGGTTATGGGACGGTCATAAAGTAGGTTAGTAATAAAGAGGGACATAGAGTATGTCTGGAATAAAATAAGATCCAGAAATTCAAAGTCTGAATATGCAAGGTTATGTTATAGAAGTCTTGAGGGTTCCAAGTTACTATGGAAGAGAGACAAAGGCCATTTTTAAACAGGTACAGCTGGGTGGTGGTGGTGGCAGCTGTGTGCACTGCGTGGGATGGCCATGGCCTTCCCATGCACGTTGGGTGAGGGTGTGTGTGTGTTCAAATGGGCTAGGGATGGGTGTGCGCCCCTACCCACACATATTTTTGCATGCTCCGGCACGGAGCATCCCAGATTTCCCCCTGATGCTTCATGAGTGGGGCAAAATGAATGGGTGGTGTGTGGGTTACAGAAGTGCACGCCCTGCCACCGCCTTCAGGGGGGCATGTGGATGTGTGTGGGATGGGTGGACCTGCGGGGGTTTGTCTCATCAAAAAGCGTAAAAAGATTCATAGAAGGCTTGTTACCTGTTCTCAAAGGCAGGGGAAAAGAGTTAATATACATTAGGACCCAGATTGAAAGCCTATTAAAACTCAAGGAAAGATAACCATTGATTTCAATGGGCTTTCAAAGAGGTCCTTTGTTTATCTCCAATTATGTTTTGATATGACATACGCACCTACATATATATTCACGGTGTACATCTAACAGTAACCTAGAGTGAGAGGGTGGATGCCATGTTGGTCCCCAAAATAAGAGATCTTTTCCCCTAAATGGACCCTCCCAAGTCATTGCCTTCTTGTGGATACCTGTCCTGCATTTTCTCAGTCTCACTTGCTACATGTCCCATGAAGGACCCTGTGTGGTCTGAAAGCTTGCACATTTACACCAACGGTAGTTGGTCCAATAAAAGGTATAATCTGAACACTTGCTTTCAATTCTTAAATTCACATACACATATACATTGGGGTGGTTTGCTGGAGGAAATTATGATCTAGCTCAGTTCACAGAATTTGGTTGTGCAATGTCTAGATTTAAATGCAGATTTGTATTACGAATCCATATTTATATCAATAAAAATTGTAAATAATTACAAAATGGCACATATACAAAATAGTTGGGCCATTCTGTGCATGCGCACCCTCTTCTAAAATGGCGGCAGCAGCAGCATCACTGCCATTTTGGAAAAGGGCAGTGGTTTGCGCATGTGCAAAATGGCCACTGCGCATGTACAGACTGGCTGCCCTTTTCCAAAATAGCAGCGATGCTGCTGCCAACATTTTGGAAAAGGACTCACATGGACAGAATGGAACAGCAGCCATTTTGTGCATGTGAGATTTTTTTTTTTTTTTATTGAAACCAAACTACAATGGATGTGTTGCCTATTGTTGCGGTTTGGTATGGATTCATCCGTAACAGTCCATTACGAGCAGTTATGGATTCCTCTGAATGCAAATTCCCACCGCTAATATACAATGGGCTCAATACCAAAACCCTGTGTGCGGCTTATGCACGTGGCTTGCATGTGGGCCACAGTCCCACCTGCATGGGTGTTCGTGAGATACGTGCATGGCTTGCACAGAAGATGCACTCACATGGTTTGCACGGCATGCAGGGTTTGGAATCAAGCCCAATGTGTATTGTATATTCTTTTTATGACACCCTAAAAACTAAACCAGATATATTTCCCAGGAAGTTGGATGGGGATGGAAGGTCAGGAACTCATATTATTGTGTTTCATTTTGATTTGTTTTCTTTTTTAGAGAAGAGTGTACTTCGGGCAAAGTGATCATCTTAAAATGCTTAGGTAAGTGTTCTTCTTATATGCCTGAGAAAAGGGCCTGTGTGGATCAAAAGCTTGCATACTCTCACCAACAGAAGTTGGTCTAATAAAAAATATCAACTGAGCTACTTTGTGTTCATGAATAAAAGTAACATCAGAATCCATCTTCTTTCCATACAATCTGTTTTCTTTCCATACTTAGGTTGGAAAGAACCATAGGCTGTCATCCACAATTCACTTGCTCTAGAGTAGTCCCATTGAATCCCAATGGGACTCCTCCAGAATGGTTTGTGTATCACAGTCTTAGTCCAGAAGTGCACTGATGCAGTTGTATATTAGTATTTTTGTGATGTCCAGAAATAACTGCCTTCCCTGGAACAAAACGTCTAGGTGGAGTAGTGGCATAAGAGATGGGGGAAATAGCATGAATGGGAGTGATGTCTCTCTGGGGGCTTTCAGAAGTGATGGTGCCCAGCGTTGCCACAGACTTACCTGGGCAGCGATGGGTGCCATCACTCTGGTTAGAGTCTGGGCCGGCTGCCAAACAACCGTGATGGCAGCCTGGGTGGGGTGGGGGTGGAGAAATGCACAGATGTGTGTCTGCCTGGTTCTGCCCCGCACTGTGTGGATTGGAGTGGCCTGCCCCCGTGGCTAATGGGCAGCCATAGTGGCCAATGGCTGCCCAGAACTGACAGGGACCCCAACTGAGTTAAGTAAAGCGGTTGTTCATTCATAACAACATGCTTTACACCGGTTGGGCAGCCATTCCCCAGGTGATGTTGATGCTTAGCCTGGGCTATGACCTGGGGATATTCCCAAGTCACAGCCCGGGTTACACACCAACACCAGCAGGGGAACAACCTGGGTAATCATTCAACCATGATCATGGTAGCCCTCAATTCCATGCAGGGAAAAGCATGGAATTGTGGGCCACCATCATGTCTGAAAACACCCCCTGAGAGAGAAAATATGAAGCATTCTGGATCTGGATGACTTTAGCAAGGGAATGCATATTTTTATTCCAGTTAATTTCCTTCTAGAAGAATATTTTTGGAATTCAAAAGCTAAACTAAAGCAAGCCATGTATGCTTCACACAGATAGGATTCTATTAGTCATGCTTATAATATTCTTCCAACAATTTGACCATCCCAATCATACAGCATGTGGCACTAGATCCAGATATTCCCCACGCATAGTTGGTGGAAATGCATCGTCTCCCCAGCAATGGCCATGGCAAGCCAGTCTTCAGTTTCAAGGATTTCATTTGTGTGGTGGATCGGTTATCACTCCGTGGTGGATTGTCACAGCAGCCCACTGTGTTTATGAGTAAGTATCTTACCTGTCCTGTTCTGCTTTCACACACCTGGTCATGTCACCTTAAAGAATAGTTGCTGTGACTCAGAAGTGGTATCTTTGAAGATGTAAAAATGTGCACAATAGACAATTTCTATATTTATCATTTTAAAAATTAGTTTATGCATGGTCAACTATGCACAATGAAATTTCAAAATTTTTAATTAGAAATTTCAATGCTCATAAAACTTTGATTCAAAATTAATAGTCACTCAACTTCAATTATACCAATGACCTGTCTTGGGACATTAAAATAATGTTCACATCTGAATCATTAAGTCTGATTTTCAGAGGTTGTTACAGAACTTGGGTTGACTTAAGTGGGTCACTAGATTGTATAGGCCCTTTCCAAACGGGCCGCAGTGGGTGGAGGTGGGTGTGTGCCCATTTCCACGGACGCACATCCATCTCCACCCACCTTCACGCATGGGGTAACCAGCACTGGAGCCTGTTGCTCCGTGCATGGGTAATGGGTGGAGTGCGGGAGCGCGCACACCCCCCCAACCACCACAGGCACCGTTCCTATGGGCTCCCCCCCACCCCCCCACACCTGCCACGGTGTTTGCATGAGTGCCCCCCTATTGCACATGTGTGCGGGGCGTGTGTGTGTGTGCGCCCGTGTGAAAAGGCCCCTAATCTAGACCCAGGCTCCTGAAGTTAGAAATCGAGAATAAAAGTCTATTGGCTTTCAGTTGGGTGCTTTTGAAAATGTTACCCCTTGTTAAGAACATAAGGAATGCCATACTGAATCATACCAATGCTCCATCGAGTCCAGCATCCTGTCTCCGACAGTGGCGAATCTTGGTTGCTTGGGAGAAGTACTCAACAGGTCACAATGGGGTGATCCATTCCCTGCTCCTCGTCTTCTCTCCCATCTCCTGACAGTCCAAGGTTATGTCCCCAAAACCTATTTGGCAATTAATTGTTAATGGACCTACCCTCCAAGAACTTATCCAATCCTCTTTTAAACCCAGCTATACTACTGGCCTTCACCACATCCTCTGGCAACAACTTCCACAAGTTAATTGTGTGTTGAGTAAAAAAAATACTTTCTTTTATTTGTTTTAAATCTGCTGCCATTTAGTTTCATGAAATGTCCCCAAATTCTAGTACTATTTGAGAGGGTAAATAACTGCTCCCTATTTACTCATTTTACACCACTCTTGATTTTATAAAGTTTTATCATGTCCCCTCTCAGTCATCTTTTCTCCAAGATGAAGAGCCCTCACCTATCCAGTCTCTCCTCATATGGAAGCCGTACATTCATTGTTCATAAAATAAGTTTTACTTCTAGTCCTAAAATAAGTTTTCACTTCACTTTTCATTTGTACCCCACCCTAATCCCCTTGAGGCTCAGGGTGGCTAGGTTCTAATCTCATTGCTGTCGATGAGCTCGATCCCATTCCCCATGGATCCAGTGTGCAGCGATGCACATACACACCCATGTGGAAACGGTGCTCACCGCCATTGCTGGCACACTGTGCTCTGCGCGCGTAGGATCTGCCGGGAATGGGATTGCAGCCAATGAAGTCAGCCTCAACATATTTGAAAAATCAGGTCTATATATTGATTCAAGTGCCTATGTTAAGCCAAAGAAATTGGAGGGGGGAGGGAGAGAGATTATTTTGCATTAGTGCACATAATCCAATAATCTAAGAAGCATTTGTAATCATATTCTGAATCTCCAAATTATATTACAAGACTGCTTTACTTGTACAATATTAGACCTAAAATACACTGAGAAAGGTCAGTGGTTTAAATAAAGGTGTGATTTTAAATGTATTTCACCAAGTTGGTGTAATTTTGTGTGTGAATACTCTTTATCGATCAAAACCTGGTTTATATTGATTTTAAGTATATTATGTTGCTTGTAGGAGTGTGTATAGATTGTACTAGTGGTTAGGGGTGGTAAACCGGTAGAATCCGGTATCCGATAATGCTGGTACTGGGCGTACCAGCATTATCGGATTCGACCCGGTAATCCGGTCCGGGGTACCGGATTCCGGGTACCGGATTTTTTACATTGCAGCCATTTAAAAATGGCTGCAATGTAAAACTTAAAGCCCCAAGTTAAGGGGAAAAAAACCCCTCCCCGAGTCCAGGCTGCGCGGGTGGAAGGGGGGACACCCCCCACCCACCCTGCCCAGCCTGGATTTTTGTTTAAATAAAAACAGACTGAGAGGCGAGG
>QEPC01001673.1:1418678-1445718 GCA_003113815.1 Sphenodon punctatus | reverse complement strand
GGCCTGGCCTGGCCTCGCCTCTCAGTCTGTTTTTATTTAAACAAAAATCCAGGCTGGGCAGGGTGGGTGGGGGGTGTCCCCCCTTCCATCCACGCAGCCTGGACTCGGGGAGGTTTTTTTCCCCCCTTAACTTGGGGCTTTAAGTTTTACATTGCAGCCATTTTTAAATGGCTGCAATGTAAAAAATCCGGTACCCGGAATCCGGTACCCCGGACCGGATTACCGGGTCGAATCTGATAATGCCGGTACGCCCGGTACCGGCATTATCGGATACCGGATTCTACCGGTTTCCCACCCCTAGATTGTACACAGATAGTAAAGATTTACTTAGACTCTTCTCCTTACTGTAAAACTAGGTATTGTCCTCTTGTCTTGTCTGTAATGATGATCTTCTTGAGTTTTTGCTTGAATGTCAATAATGGAAGGCTTAGCCTCATGATCAAGCTATGTATATAATTTATTTATAAGTTTTTCTATGGTGCTGATCACCATAGCATGTAAATACTTCACAAACATTGGGTGTTTTCAAACATGACAATGGCACAGTTTAACCCACTTTAGCATGGTTTAAACCGAGGGCAACCTTCTTGTTAAAAGGCACCTGCCAAATGTTATCCTGGGCTGGATCCCAACTGTGGTGGGGGCTAGTCCGGACTGGGATTCGGGGAAATCCCAGAATCATGGTCCAGGCTAGCCCCCACCGTGGTCAGGATCCTGCTGCTGGGCCCAGAGTAAAGCGGGCTTTCACGCCTGAAAGCCTGTTTCACTTGGACCCAGTCCAGAGTCCCTGCAATTCCAGGCATCATGGCAGCTGTCATTGGCAGCTGGAGTGGGGGTGGCCCTCTGCATACAGTGCAGGGGTGGATCTAAGCAGATACATGTCTGTGCATCTCCCTGCCCCCTTCCTAGCCCAGCTGCCATCACATTAGTTTGGTGGCCAGTCCGGATTCCGACTGGAGTGATGGCACCCACCACCACCCGGGTAAGTTCATTGTGGTGGTGGGCACCATCACTTCTGAAAGCACCCATTAATACATTTGCCATCACCATAGCTCAGTCAGTTAGGGAATTATTATCTAAGTCAGTTAGGGAAGTATTTGACAAGTGGGAATTTGAGACACCAAGAAGTTATGGGAGAGAGTTTCAAATGCAAAAATAAAACCTCACTCTCCACTGAAATTCATTTTTTTGCTTTTGAAAATCCATCCCCAACTGACATGTCCCAAATCCCACAAGGAATCTGTGCAAAGCAAGGAATTGAACACAGTTCTCCAGAGTCCTAGACCAGTGTCTTTAGCAACCTATAAACTCTCCAGCTGGATAAGCCATAGGCATTTTCACATGGACAGCCCCACCCACCATTGGGTGTTCCGGCAGGTGTGCGGCGGGGGGCACCCATGGAAAGGGGTTGGTGGTGGGTGGGGGGATGGGTGCGCGCTGGGTGTTCACCCATGTAAACACCACGGGCGGTGTGTGTTTGTGGGTGCACGCTCTCGGTGCACACCCATCTCCACCCATCACCCATCCATCTCTACCCATGGCGCCATCCAGAAAACTGGAGGAGGCCCCGTGGGTGGAGGTGGGTGTGTGTCCATGTAAAGGGACACCCACCCACCCTCATCCACTATGCGAGCACACCCATCCCCCCACCCACCCCTGTCCATGTGAAAGCGGCCATAGAATGGTGGGTTGTACCCCAAGAAATGAAGGCTGTAAGAGACTTAGGGTGTTTTTAGACAAGTGCCTGCTCACTCATTCCCTACCCATCACTCATCCATCATGCACATTTCAGGGGCACATTGGCATGATGGGTGCAGCCCTATGCAGCCCTGTAACATGCATGATTAGTGGGTGATGGGTGGGGAATGGGTGGGGAGGCGCTTGTCTAAAAACACGCTCAGATTCTGGTAGGCCAAAGTAGAAGTGAATTGTAGAGTGAAGGTTCCTTACCTTGAGTCTAGTCTCTTCGTACAAGTCTAGTACCATTAGCTTGAATATACCAACTAGTTTCAAAAGCCCTGATGTCTCACAGGGAGATGGATGGTTAAGCAGTAAGCAGCAAGGACCCAAATATTTTAAGAGTCAACATCAAGAACTGCATCCAAAAATTAGATAGTAAACTAATGCAATTTTAGAGAGCTAGTGTTTCGATCAAAGCAGAACTCTCTGGCCTCTGAATGTAAGAAGTCAGACTAGATCAAGTGTTCTCAGACTGTAATTAGAATAAAATTAGCATAACACAGGCAGGGAGGTTAGAGTGGCCAGCAACTGAGGGGCGGGGTTTGGTGGCTGTCTCGTTCCCCCTGAAGATCAGCCCACGCCCCCCAGGGAGGCCTGCCTCCCACTTTGAGAACTAGATACTCACAGCTAGATAATTATCAGTTACATAATTACGACTAGATAATCACAACTTTGCTGAACTAGATAATCACAACTGTCCTCTCTGGCCATAAAGATGATGACTTCAATCTGATTTGTGGATTGTGGTCTATGAAACTAACATAATATATTGTACATGTGTATTCACTTACATTTCTATAGTGCATGCTTATTTATGAAGTTTAAAAGCAATTACATTGACTGACATTAATAAGTAGATATATGCACACATGATGCATTGGTGAGTGTTTGCTCCTGGCCAACACCCATCTCCACCCACCCCCACCCACGGAGCAATGGACGCTGCTGCCGGTTGCTCTGTGGTTGGGTGTGGGTGGAGATGGGTGTTGGCTGGGAGCAAACACTCACCAGCACCCACCGAAAGTGGCTTTTACACAGATGCCCCCACCCATTTCCACCCAGGGAAATGCTCCCCACCCACCGGCCAACACCCATCTCCACCCAGCGGAACTGGGTGGAGGCATCATGTGTGCACAGGGCCCATGGTGATTGGCTGCAGTGGTGCCCTGAAACATGCATAATAAAATGTAACACCCATTTTATGGGTGTTAGAGTATCTGTGTAAAAAGGGCCTTAGTAAAGTTTGTCTCCCCCTCTCCCTTCTGTCTCTATTTCAGTTTGTACTTACCTAGTGCATGGACTGTGCAAGTGGGCTTTGTAACTCTGGAAGATGCTTCCATTAACCTGTATCCGGTGGACAAAATTATATACCATAGGAATTATAGACCCAAGACAATGTGGAATGACATAGCACTGATGAAGCTGGCATCGCCACTTGTTCTCAATGGTAATTTTGTATTTTCTATAAGCTTTCTAATTGATTTCCCCCCCCCCCCCATCAGTTAAAAGCTAGCAGAGATGCCTAGTATTACTTATCAGAAGGGTCTTTGAACTAGCAATGAGCCTGTACCCAGGTTGAAAGCCATTAATCAGCCTGAATTGGAGTCCAGATCAATTCAATACATTTCAGAATAGCTCAGGCCTATGTTTATGCTGGACATTATAATGGAAACCAGAGCATAAAACAAACTCAGACTTAGAGCATTTTTAGAAAAGACACAGTTTCTCGCAGATGGAAGAATCTGGGAGAAACAGAGTCACGTGTGTGTGTTAGACGTTTCCCCTGATTCCAGAAGTTGGCCAGCGCCATTGAAAACAGCGCACTCATGCATTGACAGAGATCTGGACTTATAAAACCTTGTGCTGCCTGACTTCCAGAATCGGGGTGGAATGTCTAACACCCCCCCTGCCAGTGGCGGCTGGTGGGTTTTGAGGTTGGTGGGTCACTAAGGTTGGCTGGGCTGCCGGTGGCAAAGCCGCTGATGGACCAGCAAGCCTAGGGGCAGAGCCTAGCCTGGGGCGGAGCCAGGGGAACGGTAGGCGGAGCCAGGGGAACGGTAGGCACAAAACCCACACATAAACCAGAAAAACACACATAAACCAGCGACCCCCACTCCTTCCACCATGTCCCTCTGTGCCCCCACCATGTCCCCATGTGCCCCCAGAAAACTACACATAAACCAGAAAACCACACACGAACTAGAAAACCATGAAAACCATGTGCCCCCAGAAAACCATGAAAACCAGAAAACCACACATAAACCAAAAAACCATGTGCCCCCCAGAAAATCACACATAAACCATGAAAACTATGTGCCCCCAGAAAACCATGAAAACCGCACATAAACCAGAAAACCATGTGCCCCTAGAAAACCACACATAAACCAGCAACCCCCACTCCCCCCACCATGTCCCCGTGTGCCGCACCATGTCCCCATGTGCCCCCACCATGTCGCCGTGTGTACCAACTCCCCCCACTATGTTCCTGTGTGCCCCCCTCCCCCCACCATGTCCCCGTGTGCCCCTGCTCCCCAGTTAACCCCAGCTGCCCCACTATCCCCAAGTCCTCTGGAAAAAAACCTGGTCAGGTCCCTACCTGATCCTCGGCAGGTCCGGACCATCGGTGTCACTGCTGAGATGGCTGGGAGTGAGTCAGCGAGGTCTGAGAGACCCCACCCACCCGCAAGCCTGGCCGCACAGCCACAGTGCAGCCTGGAGAGGCGGTTTCAAAGCCGCCCTTCCAGACCATTAAAATAGCTGGGCAATGGGTTCCATGAGAACCTAGTGCCCAAATTGGCCATGCCCCTGAAAACTGCGTGTGCAATGCGTTCTGTTAGGTCGGCGGCAGCACCAACCTAACAGAACCCGCGGCTGCACCTGCGCACTACTCCAGCTGCAGGCAAAGCGGCTGGAGGAGGAGTGCGCAGGCACAGCCTTTCTCCGACACCAGCGTGCGGCATGTGAGAATGTTCGGAGCCATCTCGAAGAACTTTGTAAACATATTGTAAACAAGGTTCTTCGAGATGGCTCCGAACATTCTCACATTCTGCATGCTGCACTACAGCAGCTGACAGCGCCGCTGGTGTCGGAGTCTTGATGCTGGGTGCTGGGTACTTGCGGGGCACCGCCCGCAGCGCCACAGCGAGGGGCCGCCTCTGCCCCCTGCACACAATTTTGTTTCTCCCGGATTCTTCCATCCACAAGAAACCATGCTTGAAAGAGTATTTCAAACATACCACTGTCCTGTGTCACATGTTTTTTTGGTTCTGGAAAATGGAAGGACAGATGTATAGAATAGCAAGATTACTCTATAGCTAGGACGGAAAGAGTTCCTCAAACTCATTTTTGGCCAAATTTGGAAGTTTAACAAAGTCCATGATCAGGCATAAATCTCACTGAAATAAAGACTGTGCTATAATTTCTAAGGCTTTGGTAATTTGTAGAACTTTTCTCATAGCAGAGTCACTTAGTGTTGCTAAAGCTTTTCTTAAATAATATTGTAAACATCTGGGGACATATCCTGAGTGTGTGTAATGATTTTACATCTGCTGAGCCTCTGGGCCAGTTACATTATACATGCAATGTTACAAGCACACAGCAGGCAAACTGACATGCACACACATTGGTATATATTTCAGTTTTAGTGTACAGGCCAAATTCCAATCTCATGTTCACAGCGATAAATCCAGAGCATTAATTCATTAACCCTGCCACTTTCTTTCCCTGCTGGTTTTTAGAACAGCTGTTTCTTTTCAGGTCTGATCGAGCCAATCTGTCTGCCTAATTTTGGAGAACATTTCCCAGAAGGGAAATCATGTTGGATATCAGGATGGGGAGCTACAGAAGAAGGAGGTGAGTAATTCAGTGTCCACTGTGCTGAAACAAATAGTGGATTTTGTATTCACTGATATTCATCTAGTTTTCGATAGCTATCTGAATATTCAAATAGCATCTGCAACTGAAACAGAAACAGATATTTGCACATTTATTTATTTAGATATTCCATTTTATTTACTTCATTTACTTTGTTATTTTGTTCAGTTATTCAGTGATTTTCTTGTTTTGGTTACTTTGTTTCAAGTGCTGCACACGTGCAGTAGCACTAATAGTACCAAAACAAACTAACCAAAATAACTGAAATGAAATAATCAAAATACTTAAATAACTGAACTGAATATGCCAGATATGCCAAATGGGTATGGCATATCTGAAACGGGTATCTGACAAAATGCTAATGAATAGCAGTTGTTATTTGCTTTGTCAGTTTCAGGTTGAATAGCACAAATTCAATAGATTTCTTTGCACAAATATTCAATTCAGCTTTATTACTTGTAGAATACTGTACACATTATGTCAATGTCTAGCTTGGCAGCTCAGACCATGATGCAGAAACTGCCGGGGAAAAGAAAGCCAGGATGTCCACATATTAGATGGGAAAAGATCTTGCCCAGTTGGGCATTAAATGGTGTGAGGCCCAGACAGCGGGGGCGATCCCAAACCTCTGCACATGTGGGATATACACACGTGGTGCACATGCATGTGGTTTGTGCGCAACTTGCACATGGCTTGCATGCGGCCCAACACAGCTCAGCGTGCTTTCCGTGAAAGGGTTGCACGCGGGATGCATGTGTTATTTGTGCAGCACATGGGGCTTAGGATTGAGTCCACTGTCCTTGGATCAAGAAAAATGGAAGAATGTTATTGCCTAGAGATGTGCACCAGGGACCCATGTTGTTATTAGTTTTTGTTTTCATTATTTAAATCTTTCGTTTTCGTAAATATCAAAATTTTGTTTTTGTTTTTGATTTCCATTGTTTTCAATGGACAACACATTTTCAGCTGTAACGTTTTTGTTCTTCATTATATTTGGATGAAACATGGAGGGATTGTACCTCCAATGGAAGGAGTTATGTGTACCAAATGTCAGAAAGATTGGCTAAAGGAATCGGATTTTATAAGCAATTGGATTATGTTATGTTATTTTGCAAAAATCTGCATATACATTCCTGACTGTAACTCCTTTGTCTCCCATCTAATTTGGATGAAACTTGAAAAGTTTATACCCCTCCCAATGATTACTATCTATGCCAAATTTCAGGATTGGATAAAGGTTTCTGGTGGTATAAGCAATTAACCTATAAATGTATGTCTGACTGTAACATCTTTGTAGTCCACCCAGTGTACATGAAACTTGGCAGAGCTGTATCTCACACCTTCAGAATCATCTCTGCTAAATATCGGAAAAGTGTGATAAAGGGTCCCAATTTTATAAGCCTGTGGCATAATATCTGTTTATCCCCACCCCAGTTTCTCTCCCCCACATGTTACTGGGAAGTTGGAAGCATCTGTTTAGGAAAGAGCCAACAGAGATTCTATTATGTTCTCTGTCACAGTGAAGCAGGATGTGATTGTGATGATAATAGGCCAGCCTGGATGTGTAAACCATGTCTCCTGATTGCTGGGATGCTATCCCCAAAGTCCCAGTTATGTCCCTTCTATGCTCGCCTCAGGGCCACCCCCTATGCCTGCCTTGAAGCCACCACTGATTGGTCCTGTAAAGTTGGAAGCATACAGTAATTGGCCAGTGAATGTATCTGTCAGTCTGTTGGGTTGCTCCCCATCCTACCTCCTACAGTTTCCCTCCCCCTGCCATATCAGGTGCCTGCCTCTGACTGACACTGCATGTGCTGCTATTTATCTGAATAATGGTCTTCAAGGGGACAACTTCAATTGCTTATAAAATTGATTCCCCTCATCAGATTTTCCTGTAGTTTGGCAGAGATGACAGGGAAGGTATGAGATACATTCCTGGCAAATGCCTTGTAAAGAGGATGGAATAAAAAAATATTACAGCTTGAAATGCATTTTCAAGTTAACATCTTATAACATCAGGACCCTTTATCCAATCTTTCTGAAATTTGGCAGGATTGGTAATCGTTGGAAGGGTCATAATTATGCCAGGATTCATGCAAATTGGATGGAAGATAAAGAAGTTGTAGCCAGGAATGTGTATACAGCTTTTATTAAACCCACAACATTAAATTGCTTATAAAATCGGTTCCCTTTATTCAATGTTTTTGAAACTAGTAATGTAGTTCCCTCCATTGGGAGTACAATCTCACCAAGTTTCTTCAGAATTAAATAAGAAACAAAAACGATATAGCTAAATATACGTTTTTCAGTATTTTCCATTATTTTGAAAACAAAAATTCATTTTTATTTTTGTNGGGGGGGAGACAGACTTTCCTCAAGTAATCCAGAGTGAAATCCAACCTGTGAGAAGTCCTCCAGAAGGCATACATACTATGAAAGTTTGTAGCACAGATTAAGTAAAAGTTCCAAGGTTGCTGGGAGCAGGGGAACAGAATTCCTGTCCTACACAAAGCCATGCTACCATGCATGAAGCCATTCTTCCACAAAAAGCGCCCCCCCCCCCCTTGCCCCCATCATTCAGGAGAAAAGCTTCTAGGGTCCAGGCCCCAAGTAAAGGTGGGAGATGGATTCACTCAGCTAGGGCCTAGCAATTCAAGCTCAATTTCCTGCTCTGCATCCATACTCATGTCTGCTGGCAAAGCTGCGCCCGGGGGGTGGGGGTGGGGGCTTTGAGACCAGCTGAGCCCCACACATATTCAGGCTGTGCATTACCCCCCGCAGCCCGAATATGAGTCGGGGGGGGGGGGGATGTCTGAAAGTGGCCTAAATTGTAGATGCTTGAGTTATTTATGTAATGAAGTTACCCAAGCCCCTTGGAAGCAGTGTTAAAATGGAAGCAATATTCCAAAAGGTTTCCTGAGTGCCTAGAAGACCTAATTTTATTTTATTTATTTAATGATTTAAAATGATACCCCGCCCTTCCCAAATGGCTCAGGGCTTGAGGTCCTAGGAACTGGGAACTCTAAGTTGACCAGCCCGTTAGAAACAAAAATCTGTGCACTGTCTAGATTTAACCAGATTAACATAAAGTGTTCATTTAAATCAGACTGATTATATTTGATTCAGCATTCATGTGAACTCTCTTCATTCAGATTGCAATTGTTTTTTCCAATTAAATTTAACTTGGAAAGAGGAATAATGTAAGCTGAAATAAATCACTCATAATTGAATTAAAAATATCCTCATGGGTGTTTAGCCAGGTTTAGCCAATCCAGTTTAAATTAACACTTTAAACAATCTGTTTAGCTATCTTTAAACTGTCACGTTGACAAACCCTAAATCCCATTTAAGCCTTCGAATTAGGGCTAGAGAGAGATATACCTTGTGTGGGTTCTGAGCTGAAGACTGAATTGACGATTTATATCTCTAGTGAATAAAAATCAGCATTGTACTAACACCCTGCAAAAGAAAGAAATGTAATAATATTAATTTTCCTGATTTGTTAAGTTTATTGTTAGATTTATTCCCCAAACACACTTGGCTATTAGTCAAGTACTGGAGTATGAAACTCTGACTGTTGGGAGTTGTGGGAGAACAGTAGGGAATGGATCACTCCATTACAACCTGTTGGGTACTTCTCTGAAGTGACTGAAAGTGACCACTGTCGGCAACAGGATGTTGGGATCAATGTACCATTGGTCTGACCCAATATGGCACTTCTTATGTTCTTATTGTTTACACTGTGTACAAAGCATTTATGTAAAGCAGAACCAGGAATGACTCTAAGAGATACCAAGAGGTAGTGGGAGCTGTCCACAGCCCCAAATATTTTTCATTATGCCTTCTGCTACTCCATCCACCAGAGAAGTAGAATAGTTTTGCACTATAGCAAAACCAACACTCCTCCACTAATGGTCTTTGCAGCACCTTCACTCCTCATACTAATTATTCTAGAGTCACCCTTGAGTAGGGTTACCTGAATTGTTAAGGAAAAGCATTTGACTTGTGAACATTTTCAGACAACAGCACCCTGTTCACTTTGCGGTGATTCATAGGTACACACAATATTCATTATTCACAAGAATTTAGAGAATGATTGGATAGTCATGAAAGCATTTGAAAGCATACAGATGCAGCCACAGAACTGGGATGCTGCAGAACCAGAAAGACCAGAATCAGAAAGCGGCAGCCCCCAAGAGGCCCACCCAGAGCCAACACATCCCCCTCAGCTGAGGGCAATGTGCATGTGTTTGAGATGGTGTTCTAGTCATAGGATAAAATGGGGACTTCAAAACCTTATAGAATCAAAAATACACCACGGATTTTCAATTGTAAATGAAAAGCCAAAGTATAATGCACAAATGAATTTTCTAAAACCTCTATGCTGAGACACCACCCCCAAGCTTCTAATAACTTGAAAAGGAACTTTCTCAGATGTTCAAAACTCTTTAGACAGCACTATGAGGTGTTCTTTACACTCCCACTGGCTAACATTTGCTCCTGATTGAGACCATTGACCAGACGGCTCCTAGGCGTCCACTCCCTCAGCATCGGCACCCCAGGCTCCCTTGGTTCACCGAGGATCTGCGGCAGCTGAAGTGGGAAGGGCGGCGGTTGGAGCAACAGTGGTGCCATTCGTGTGCTGAAGCAGACATATTGTGACATAGAGCCAGTTTAAGAGCCTATGCTGTGGTGGTGCAGGCAGCAAAGAAGGAGTTCTTTTCTACCATCATAGGATCTGCAAAGTCCCATTCAGTGGAGCTTTTCTGGGTGGTGAGGGGGCTGATCAGTCCGGCCTCCCTCTGCCTGGAAATGAAAGCTTCCAGCACCCACTGTGACATGTTTGTTGATTAATTCATGGATAAAATTGTTCATTTTCACCATGACTTCAATGCCACACTTATTATGATACAACCAGAGGTTATGGAAGCCCTGTCATGTCTGGTTTTGTGGGATCAGTTTCAGTGGGTGTTGCTCACTGATGTGGAGGATGTTCTTGGAGCAGTCAGAGCCACCTCTTGCGAACTGGACCCGTGCCTGTACTGGCTGGTTAAGGCCAGCCAGGAGACACTGGGGCCGTTGCTGGCAGAAGTGGTCAATGTCTACCTCTGGGAGGGCAGAATGCCAAGCTGCCTCAAAGAGGCAGTGGTGCAGCTCTGCTCAAAAAACCATTGTTTGACATTGGCTCCTTCGCCAGCTATCAGCCAGTCTCTAACCTTCCCTTTTTTGGGAAGGTTATGGAATGGGTAGTGGCTCAGCAGCTGCAGGGGCATCTGGACCACATCGGCTTTCTGGATCCCTTGCAGTCCGGCTTCCATCTGGGGTATAGCACTGAGGCTGCACTTGTGGCTTTGGTCAATGACCGTGAATTAAATCAGGGTCATTTGACCCTGCTGATTCTGCTACCGTTGACCATGAGATGTTGGTGACTCGCTTGTGATACCGAGCTGGGGTGGGCGGAATTGTTCTTGAATGGTTCCACTCCTTGCTGGCTAGGAGAATTCAGCAAATGATGCTCAGGGATTGTTCTTCATCTCCCCAGGACCTCTCATGTGGTGTTCCGTAAGGTTCTATTCTGTTCCTTCTCCTGCTCGACATGTATATGCAGCCATTAGGCGAGTTCGTGAGAGGGTTTGGTGTTCAGTGTCATCAATATGCTGATGACACCCATCTATACCTCTTTTTTCATCTGATCCAGATCCAGCAGCCTCAGTGTTTACTCGATGTTTGGCGGCTATGGGGGATTGGATGAGGGCGAGCCAACTGAGGCTGAATCCCAGCAAGACAGAGGTGTCTTGTGGGGAAGGTGGTAGGAATGGCATCCCCCATCATTGTTAGGGTTTGCCCCCCAGTGGTCCCTCAGGTTTGTAGTCAAGGAGTGCAATTCCCATCTCTGCCTGGATGCCCAGGTGGCAGCTGTGGCGAGGGGTGAGCCTGGTGTGGCAGCTTCGGCCATACGTCTCAGACCTGGCCACTATCATTCATGCTTTCATCACCTCAAGACTGGACTATTGTAACGCGCTCTACATGGGGCTACCCATGGTGACGGTTCGGAGATTGCAGCTGATGCAGAATGCTGCGGCCCATCTGCTCACAGGGATGGGCTGCCAGGAGCACATTATACCAGTGCTCCTTTGTTTGCACTGGTTGCCTATAGTGTTCCAGGCCTGATTCAAGGTGTTGGTACTTACCTATAAGTCCTATAAAGCCTAGACCATTATTATTATTATTATTATTATTATTAACAAACATTTATATAGCGCCAGCAGTGTACCTGACACTTTACAAAGTAATAAAATAGACATGGTCCCTGCCCCTAGGGCTTACAATCTGAGAGACAGGAGCTGGGGGAGAGACTTAGGAAGGGGAACAGAGGGAGAGACAAGGGGTCTAACATTCATGAAGATGCGAGGTCTCAAGTGCACGTACTTGGCTTGGTTACGATGAGAATGACAGCAGGCAGGTCCATGTTGCAAGGATAAGGGTAAACCGATCGTAGGTATAGGAATAGTGGCTCAGCAGGATAAAGAGTCAGACAGAGCAGAGCGAAAGAGGTGAGTTTTAAGGAGAGATTTGAAGGTATGAAGGGAGGGGGCAAGGCGGATGTGGACAGGGAGGGAGTTCCAGGCATGGGGGGCAGCAAGTGAGAAGGGACGAAGGCGCTTAGGGGAGCAGGGAAGGCGTGGAAGGGTGAGAGAAGGGACAGAGGAGGAGTGAAGTGCACGGGCTGGAGTATGGAGGGTGATAAGTGCAGAGAGGTAGTGGGGAGCAAGGTTGTGAGGAACCTGCAGGAACGCCTCACCCCCCATGCTCTGGATCAACCCCTGCGGTTGGCTGGGAGCGCCCTTCTCGAAATTCCCCGGGTATCTTGGGGGGTGACTATGGAGAGGGCGTTCTCAGTGGCTGCACCAAATCTGTGGAACTCCCTCCCAGTGGAGGCTCAGGTGGCCCCAGACAATGGTACCAGAACAGTCTTCAAAGGCAGCCCCATGTAAAGCACATTGCAGTAGTCTAGCCTTGAGGTTACGAAAACATGGATGATGGAGGCCAGATCCAAATCCAATATAAGGGGTCAAAGCCTTCTCATCAGATGAAGTTGGTAAAAAGTGCTCCTCGCCACCGCCACAACCTGACAATCCAGGTGCAGCAGTGGATCCAGGAGCACCCCAAGGCTGAAAACCTGAGTGACCAAGGAAGGCTAGACTCCATCAATGACAGGGGGTTCCTACCTTCCCCAGGTCACAAGTTCGGCCAACCATCATCACCTCGGTCTTATCTGGATTCAGCTTCAATTGGCTTGTCCACATCCAGTCCCCAATGGCAGCCAAGCACTGGGTAAGCACCAAGACTGCAAGATCCGGGTCAGATGGAAAGGAGAGATAGAGCTGGGTGTCATCTGCATATTTATTTATTTATTTTTATTTATTTATATTGATGGCACCTCTCCAAATTTCTGAACAATCTCACCCAGGGGCCTCCGATACCCATTGAACAGGCATGGAGGCAAGATACAACCATGTGGAACCCCACAAGGGAGCTCCAGAGGGGACAATAAGCCACTGCCCATCACCACCCTCTGAGTTGTCCCAGTCAGGAATGAGCGGAACTACTCATGAACAGTCCCGCACAGCTCTGCCAGGTCCCATAGCCATGACAACAGCACCCCATGGTCAACAGTATCAAAGGCCACTGAAGGATCTAACAGAATCAGAAGGGTACAATTTCCCCTATCGATTTCCAAGCAGAGATTGTCAACCAAGGCCACAAGTGCAGTCTCAGTGCCATGCCCGGGATGAAAACCTGGCTGACATGGGTCTAGGAAGCCGATAGAATCGAGATGTGCCTGGAGCTGCAGGGCAACTACCCATTCAATATCTTTCCATAAAGAGGGGAAGGGCGATAGTTGGCAAGGGAGTCAACATAAAGAGATGGTTTCTTGGTCAGAGGGCGGACGACTGCAGTCTTGAGGCCGTCAAGCACCCTGCCCTCCCTAAGGGAGGAACTGACAACCCCAGCCAGCAATGCCCCCAAATATCCTCCGGCTGGCTTCCACCAGCCAGGATAGGCATGGATCTAATTCACAACTGGTCAGCTGCATCCCTCCAAGCACATCCTCTACATTAGTGGGTGAGATTAATTGAAGCTGATCCAAGCAAACTGGAAAAGATGGGGTCTCCTCATCCCCAAACTCTGAATCTGCACTCAAACCAGCATTGTCCAAGTCAAACCAAATATGAGCGACTTTGTCTGCAAAGTATGTGGCAAACTCGTCACAGCAAGCAGCCAATGACTTTAACTCCAGGTGGAGTCAGTCAGGATTTAATAAGCTATTCACCACCTGGAATTGCTCCGCTAGATGGTACTTTGCAGACACTATGGTGGTGGCGAAGAAAGCTTTCTTTGCCACTACCACAGGTTCTCATCTCTTTATAGGACATCAAAGCCCACTCCTTAAAGGGTCCGCTGTTATTTTATCTCTTGAAGCAGAGTGAGCCCCATTCACCCTGCTACACTGTGAGATTGAGCTATTTTATTTCCTGGGAGGGTGTAGGAGTCCTTCACATAAGAACACATCCCTCAGGTAGAGGCACTATGCTAGACCTGCTACAGAAGGAGCTACCTGGGTTAACCACACCACCTTGTGCCAGGTTGAACCAAGGACATCCCTATAACATTAGGTGCCACTCCCAGTGCTCCTGCAAGTGGACACTGGACCAAACAACTGAGCTAGCTGGGTGGGGGTTATATAAGGAATTAGTTTGAAACAAGTTGCATCATTGTAAAAAAATGCAGACCTTGAAAAAAAGATTTTTCTCTGTTTTTAAACAGGTGACACTACAGAGTCCATGAATTATGCCAGTGTTCCTCTGATTTCTAACAGAGTTTGCAATCATAGAGAAGTTTATGGGGGAATCGTTGCTTCTTCAATGCTTTGTGCAGGTTATTTAAAGGGAGGTGTAGACACCTGCCAGGTAAGAATTTTTTAAAATTACAATTGGGAACACCCACCTTTTCCTCAAAAAATGTGTGGAGATATTTACTATGGGCACAATCCTTCATCATTTATGTCAGTGGTAAACCCTCATTAACTTTACAATCCTCTGCCATTAAACTTGAATGGCAGAGAATTGTGCCTGTGTACCTGATGCTATCAATACTTGCATTCAAACATCATGATTCCCTAGCTGCTTTTATTCTGTGTGGTTTATTCAGCTCCAGACAAAGTTACATTTACACTGCTCTGAAGAAAAATCTTCTTAAGGCATTTGCAAACTTCCTTTATTTGCTTATGCATGACATCACTCACTCTCTAACACTGCAGAGATGGAGATTTTAGACTATAAAATGGCTCAACAGAACTCTGGGGTGCAGAAACTTTATAGTCAATACACAGGCATATCAGAGCATTTATGGCCCTTTTCACAAGGGCCAGCGTGTGATGGGGATGGATGGAGACTGGAGTAGGTTGTGCATGGATGGCCCATCGCATGGACACCCACCCATCTCCACGCACGAAGCATTCGCCATTGA
This sequence comes from Sphenodon punctatus, assembly GCA_003113815.1. Taxonomy (NCBI): domain Eukaryota; kingdom Metazoa; phylum Chordata; class Lepidosauria; order Sphenodontia; family Sphenodontidae; genus Sphenodon; species Sphenodon punctatus. Next base: position 1,430,574 of record QEPC01001673.1, on the reverse strand, counting down.
CACTCGTTGCTCTGTGCGTGGGCGATGGGTGGAGGTGGGTGGAGCTTGGGAGGCTGCATGCACCCCCCCACACACCACAGCAATCGCACAGATGCCCCCCCCTCCGTCCATGCACCCACACACATGGGCAAGGGGGCATCAGTGCAAAAAGGTCCTATGTTTCACTGGCTCATATGAGAAGTAAAAAGTGTGTAAATCTGAAAGAGAACCAATAAAGTAAACCACGAAATTGCCTGAAGTATATTGGGTAAGCTAGGGGACTGCATAATGCATGCAGCCTTTTCCAGTACCTGGAAATCCAGGATTCAGATACAGCCTAGTGTTACCGGGGGTAGGGGGGAAAGGTTCCACACACACGTACACGTAACGTAAAGGCCCTGGGGTGTCGAGGTCAGCACGGGAGCGACCGGGGTTAAGAGGCCCGTCAGGATAGTGAGTGGCTCTACCTCTAATTAAAGAGAACGAGCCCTTATCATCATCAGGCGCTGCTGACCAAGAACCCAAGGCTGCCCCACACTTGTTAGCAACACACAGTACCACACGAGGGGACGAGGGGGTGAGGGGTTCCACCCCAGGGAGTGCGGGGGCCCCGGAGGGGGGAAGGGAGAACAGACACGGGTCACTCACCACCAAAGCCAAGGGCACCACACACAGGTCAGGGAGGTCTCTCACTCTGATATACACGCTGCTCACACTCAGGAATCTGACAAGGAACACGGAGGTAGGGACGCACTCGCTTGGGCAATAGTCAAGGTTATCACGTTCAAAAAGGCTTTCACGCTCGCTCGCAGTCACACGTAGGCAAGGGCCGGTTTCTACAATCACCAGCGTCGCTTCCCAGGAGGCGCTGGCTTTTATCCTCTAAACCCCGCCCCCGTGCGTGCCCGCAGCCGCTCTGAGCGGCGCCGCGGGGGCGGGGGAATCCCCACATTATGATTGCTTGCAGGGGGCGTGGCAATGTGTTGCAGCTGGGCCCCTAACGGCGGCGCTGCTGGGGAGGGTGTTCCCTGCGGGGCCAGAGTAGGCCCCGCCTGGCTGGTCATCGGTGGGGGCGTGGCCACAGATTCAGGCCCTCCCTCCAGTGTTCGTGGGGGCGTCGGAGGAACGTCCTCTTGCCGGCGTTCTGCCGGCAGCGCATGCCCCAGGCGCGGCTCTCCCCGAGCCGCCTGCGCCGTTGACGAGGGGGCTCCTGTTTCCGGTGCGCTGCTGGGCTGGGGTAAACTCTGCGGGGGTGCCTTGGGGGTCCCGGCGTGAACCCGGGTGCCCCTGACACCTAGGTTGGTAATGGTTGGTAAAAGTTGTTATCATTGCTTATTTGTAGAACAGTAACACACAAAATTTCCCAGGGGTATATATCTGCTACACTATATATCAAGACAGTCCTGGCCTTAGAAGTTAAGGAAGAGGGACAAAACACAAAAACAACAATCTACAACTGACCCCCCCATGTAGCCATGAATAGGTCGTGGGGAGGGATGTGAAGAGCATAGTGGCCTTATAAATGAGTTCTCAGATTGCGTTACTGTCAGGACCTAGCCTCCAGGGTTTCGTGAACAGTCACCAGCCTTCCTGTGCCACTGCCTCAGGACCAGTCACTCCCCATAAGAGGCACCCCTGCCCTGGCCTGGCCAGTGGCTACACTTCACTTTGCATCCATCTCCAGTGCTCTCACTCCTCTCAGCTTCCTGGTTGGTTTACTGCCAGCCAACGTATTAGACTTGTAGCAACAGGAAGATGGACAGAACAACACACACTCACTTCTGGATCCTGGCCCCACCACTGTGGGTGATTTCAGACGTTACGGGGCCCTTTGGCCCCATACCGAAATCACCGGATTCATTCCCCTCCAGGGTTGCCCCGTAATGCCATATCAGACGTGCCGGGGGGATCCCGGCGGGGAATTTGGGAGGGGGCGGGGCCGCGTGGCGCAACGTGTGGCCGCATGGCCCCGCCCCCTCCACGCACCCTGCCGCCCGCCCTCCGAGGAGACGGATGGGTGGGGGGCCAATGCGGCCGCCGCGTCCGGCTGAATGCGCCACGGCCCGGGATCCCGCCGGTGATCCCGGACCGTGGAGAGCGGCCAGATGTTACTTTTCGTTGGTCCCTGCCCGGCGTCCATTTGACCACGCTTCCCAGGGCATTCCCCCGGCTAGCCCGGGAAGCGTGGTTCAAAATGACCCCATGTGGGTATTCACCGTGGTGAACATCTGGCGGCTGCCAAACAGACGTTCGAGACACGGTGACCACAGGTGGGTATTCACCGTGGTTCACCGTGATCTCGTAACGTCTGAAAATACCGTGTGTGCGCTTGTCTTGTTTCTCCTTACCTTGTTCCCCATACAAGCCTTGTTCTTGTCTTGCCCCTCCTTAGTCTTACTCCCCAGCTCTACCCCTGACTTTGATTCTGGCCTTGCTCCTGTCTCCCTTTCCCCCTCTGTCCTTTCTCTTCTCCTTGCACCTTCATTTGAGTCCCTGGTCTCAATCTTGAGTCCCAGTGCCTTAACCCTGCCATCTGCCCATGTTCTTAGCCCAAGCCCCTTCCAGTCACATATGTAAGAAGTAGCAGCAGAGAAAGCATGAAATGGCTTTGGGAGGAATAAACAAAATGAGGTGTGAAGACCAATGTTGAAATTGTTTGTGGAGTGAAAGAGATAGGGACATGCTAAGAGACAAAGGTTGTGGTTGGAAACAAGGAGCGTGTGAACGATTTCATCAGAGAAGATGATGGAGTCTGACTGATGGATGAAGAAATTAACCTTAGTATCTCTATATGTTGTATGGACCCCATGTGCCTGTTGGTGACAGTCCATGTAGTGTACACCTTTGTTGGGATTGAAGAAGACAACCAGGGAGAGGAATTAATTAATTCTTTCAAACACCAGGATTTGCTCTAGTCCAAAATAAATAATACAACTGTTCCAAAAACAATTCCATATTTTTTTTCCAAATTCTAACTTTTTTTGTTTTACATTGCACAAAACCAGAATATTTTTCAAATTTTGATTTCTTTTTGAAAAATGAAAAACTTTGGAGTGTGCAAAAACTGGATTTTAAAAGCTGAAAATATTCGTTGGAACTATTATCTTTTCACAATATTTTTTTCACTGAATTAAATATGAAAATTGTTATTGTTTTTTAAATTTCAGTTCTAACAAATCATCTCCTCTTAGTGTTTCTTTTTTCTTTTTTGAAACACTAACATCGGTTTGATTTCCTTGGTCCTTCAGGGAGATAGCGGAGGACCTTTAGCTTGTGAAGATCTGAACACCTGGAAGCTGGTGGGAACTACTAGCTTTGGGGAGGGTTGTGCGGAAGTCAATAAGCCAGGAGTCTACAGTCGGGTCACTTCATTTCTGGATTGGATACATGAACAAATGCAGGTTGGTTTTCTCACTATGTATTTTCTCCAGTACCCTGACTTCAAATAGGTTCATTGTTCAGAATGACAGACTGAGTGGCACCAGTCCAAGTTCCAGGTGTGCATTGTGCTCATGCACTTCTGGTGCATGCATGCATAGCCTTGGGCTGGGGTCAAGATCTATAGATGCAGTGCACCACTTTACCAAGGAAGAGCATCAACCTTTTAGTCAGGGATGGAAGACACAAAAGAGAGTTGAAGGGAGATTCTAGATTTCCCCTCCTTCTTTGGCCACTTTAGGATGGCCACCAAGTCATTACTAAGAGGTAACTGAGAATTAGGGCTGAAATGAATACGCAAATTCAATGAACTCAGCCGTTTGGTATCCATTTCAGCAAAGAGGGTATGAAATACTATTCATTTCAGTTATTTGTTATCTGTTTAGGATATTTTGTTTGAGTTATTTCTGTTATTTTGGTTCAGTCATTTTGGGATTTCAGTATTTGTTCCATTGTTTGGTACTATTTGGAGCTGTTGTGCACCAAACAATAAACAAAATAAATAAAGAAATGAATATGTGACTATTGAACAAAGTTTACTCTAACATTCAGTGGTGTACCTGAATATGTGAATAATCTTCATGAATATAATGTATTTATTTCAGTGCTATGGAGAAACCAAAGATAAATCAGTCTTTTAGTTCGTATGTATCACCTGCTGATGGACTTTGTTCAAGAGTGGCATACTTGCAGCCCCGATGATAGCATAAATAGGCATGCACACACACACACTGTGTACACATGTTACACTGAGCAAACGTTTTTTACTAACACACTGGATAAGAGAACAGAATGCAGGATAAAATTTGTAGATCTACATCTAATCTTTTTTCATGATTGTTTTTGAGCAGACAGATTAGCGGCCATGATTTACCAAGAATATAGGAAGGTTCCAGAGACGACTAATAGCTTGCAGACTTACTGTAAAAGCAGACCACAAATGATTACAGATTTCTAGAGGAGGAGGATCTGTCTTGCTCCTGACAAGAAAAGCAGAAATAGTCTTAATTACAGTAAGCCTTTTAAAATGGCATTTTAGAATGTGACTTAAAATGCTCTCTCTTTTAAATAATACCATGTAGAATATAACCAACAGAAAACCTTGAAGAATAACTGAGGTACAGGACTTTTCCTATGTTCTGGGAACATAGTGGAATAGGAATCTATAGCATAACTTTAGTATGGCCCTTTTCACAAAAACAGTCTAACACTGATAAAATGGGTGCTACATTTTATTATACATGTTACAGGGCACCCATAGAGCACAGCTGCAGCCCTGTAACATGTATAATAAAATGTAACACCCACTTTATCAGTGTTAGAGTGTCTGTGTGAAAAGGGCCTATAACAAAACCCCATGGGATGGATAGAAATGGTTCTTGGATATGGAATTGCTTGAAACAGGTGCTCATTATAAGCAGGGTTTGTATTATAAAGTGATGAAAAATAAAGGTCAATGAACTTGCAGTTAGATTCCAGTCACAATATTCCCTCAGCCTAACCTACCTCACGGGGTTGTTGTGAGGATTAAAAGTTGTGTTTATTAGTTATATGTAAAGTGCTCTGAGTTCCATGGTAGGGGGGCGGTATATAAAACATAAAGATGATGATGATTGATGATGATGATGATTATCTATCAACATTATAGGTCTTGTAGCTTAACTCTTGTGTGGGGCAATGAGGAGACACCTTGCATGTGACATTCAGCTTTTGATTATTACAGAACACCCAATTCTGGCTTTCTTGGAGGCATGCAAATGATTTGCTAACAGGTGCCTTTGGTAAATCAAACACATTTGCTTGCTAGAATCTTGAGGAGTCTCACTTGGGATTGTTTTACTATGGTGTTTTCCACATCCCCATTAAAAATATCTTTTGACCGTAAGGAAATGAATAAGAAGGCTTGACACTATGTCAGTACTCCATTATTAACCTGTGTGAGTCACTCTTCAAGTAACATTATATATTGATAGTTAAACTATAAGTGAGAATTTAATATCTCCACCCCATGAGCAACCATCCACCTAGCAGCTATGATTAGCCCTTGCACATGCCTGCCATCAGCCTCACTCCTGTTAGAATGCTTACTAGCCTCAATGCTCCCACAGTTTCCCAGACAATCCAGGTTAAGAACCACCAAATTAAAGTATTTAATATTAGCAGTTAGATTTGGGGTTCAGGATGACATTTATTCTTACTCGTTAGGTGAGATCTTAATCTAGTATAAATCAACATAGCTCCATTGATTCCAAAGGCCCTGTGCTAACTTACATCAGTTGAGGATCTGGTCCATGCTATTCATGGGTATTAATCTGTCTTCTTTTAATGCAGTGGTACATATTTCTAAATACAGTTATGTCCCTTTAAGCCAGAGCAGGGTTTGTGATCCCCCCCCCCCCAAAAAGGGAGCATGAACGAGACCAAAGGTGACCAGATGCAGCCGAGCGAGAACCGAAAGAGAGTGCACACCTTTTGAGTTTCCCACCAGCGGGGTCTAGCACTCTTGAGGGAGCACTACAGCTTTAAAAGCCCCAGTCAGCAGGGAGAAGGGAAGGTTATTGAACGGGCTGTGGCATGGCAGCTCCAAGAACACCTGGACTGCATCGGTTTCCTTGACCCCTCTCAGTCTGGGTTTCAGCCTGGGTATGATACAGAGATTGCATTGGTGGCCTTGTTTGACGATCTCCATCTGGCATTGGACCAGGGTCATCAGACATTACTGGTCCTGCTAGACCTTTCGGCTGCATTAGACACAGTTGATCATGAGGTGTTGGTGACTCGCCTGTGGGACTGTGCCGGATTGGCGGGATGGTCTTGGACTGGTTTCATTCATTCCTGGCCGGGAAAACTCACCGGGTGGTCTTGGGGGAGTGTACGTCAGAGAGACAGTTGATGAGATGAGCTTGAACAGAGGGAAATAGAGAAGGAGTAGAGAGATAGAGTTGAGTGTCATCAGCATAGAGGTGGTATTGGAAGCCATGGGAGGCAATGCGTTTGCCTAAGGATGAGGTATAGATCGAGAAGAGGAGAGGGCCAAGAACAGAGCCTTGAGGAACACCAACTGAGAGGGGGAAGGAGGAGGAGGCAGAGTTGGAGAGAGACACATTAAAGGAGCGGTCAGAGAGGTAGGAGGAGAACCAGTTATGGACAGAGCCACAAAAGCCAAGGGAGTGAAGGGAATCCAGCAAGAGTGAGTGGTCAACAGTGGATTTCCTCCGGGCCAGTCACATCTGAAATTAATGTATCAATACCGAAGTGATGAAATAAAGTACCAAATACAACCTTACTGAAGAACCAAAGTTACCAAATACAGAAGTGAAAACCAAAACAAAGATTCAAAATCAGAAATGAAGGTGATAGCAACAAATACCATTTTTGCATTTGTTTTGCAAAACTAGATGCAAATATACACACTTAACTAAATTTAGCAATCACTTCAAATATTCATTCCAGCTCTAAATTGTATCAGGAAACAATCAGGCTAACATTTTAAAAGATGCATAATTTTTTTTAATTATTTTTTTGTAGAGAGAAGCACTGAAAACCTGAAGATAACACTGAATCACTGGACTTTAACAAGTAATGTTGCATTCCTGCACCTCAAAAAAGCACCTTCCATTTCCTTGAGGCCAAAGCGCCCTGAACGTCTGTTTCGCGGGCGCCAGATGTTCACCACGGTCAATACCCACATGGGTTCAAAATCAACCACGCTTCCGGAGCTCCCCCCAGGACCATCTCCGAAAGCGTGGTCAAAGAGATTCCCGACAGGAACCAACAAAAAGTAACATCTGGCCGGCAACCACCGGCCGGAATCAAGGGAAATTATTCCCAGTTGGGGACAAAGCACGCAGCGTTGCTGCCAGGCAACCAGCAACAACACAGGCCGGGGAGGGAGATTTAAAGGGCACACAGCAGCAGCCGGGACGAGCCGCCCTGGCGCCTTCTGGGTGCTTTGACCATGGCCCGGCCAGGGTCAGTGTAACATCTGTTGCGCTGCCCCGGGCCAGGTTTTGGCGGCCCAATTGCCTGCCATGGTCCCAGTCCTGTCATGTCTGTTCGGGACTTTTTTTGACCGCGGGGGGTGGTTGTTCGGTTCACCCCCACCGGGAATCCACTGTGGTGAATTGGGACCGCATAACGTCTGAAATCACCCAATGACTCATATGCCTAGCAACCGCCAGATGTTCACTCTGCCCCAGGACAGGGCAGGCAGCTAGCTGCTGCACGCTGCGTCCTCCAAAAAATCTGGAGATACCTCACTTTGGATAATGCTACTATGTGCTGTAAGGCTGCCCAAGGTACTGAGCCTCCACTTTATTAATTATTAATTATTATTAATTATTAATTATTATTATTATTAGCATTTATATAGCACCAACGATGTACTTGGAACTTTACAAAGAGTAAGATAGACACGGTCCCTGCCCAAGAGCTTACAATCTAAAGACAGGGGGAGGGCAGACAAGGAAGGGGGAACAGAGAGAGAGAGAGACAAGGGATGCAATATTCATGAGGATGCGAGAACTCAGGTACACATTCTTGGCTTGGTTACAGTAAATTGGGAGTTTACAGATAACAGGTGGGGAATAATCCTGGGTGGGGATGATTATCAGGAGTTAGGAAGGGCAGAGCGGAAGAGGTGGGTTTTGAGGAGGGATTTGAAGGTATGGAGGGTGGGGGTCAGGCGGACGAGGGTAGGGAGGGAGTTCCAGGCATGTGGGGCAGCGAGGGAGGCCTGACAACACTGGTGGCAAGGCCTGACAACACTGGTGAGCAGCAGGTGCAATAAGTTGCCATTCCCATGCTTCCACATCATGGCTGGGGCAGGATGGTGGATAGTACTTGGGGCAGGGTCATGTGCCCGTGTGTGTGTCCAGTACCTCAGCTCACACTGGAGTATAGAGAGAGTTCAACAGCAGCCCGCCCATCTCCACCTGGTTTCCCTTTGGGGGTGGACCATATGACCTGCTCTCTTCACCAGCCCCAAAGTGTGGTGACTGTAATTGTCTGCCCCGGGGTGCACAGGGGACTGGTCCTGTCCGGCTTGTGTGGCTGTACATACTGATGGCACTTCACTCCAAATCTCTATATAATCTCACCCACAATCTTTAAATACACATTGAACAGGAGTGGGTACACGATGGGACCACACAAGGGTGATGTTGTTAAAAACTAAGAATCAGTTGATAAAATAAAAGCAGGTAGGGAACTTTGCAGTGGCAAATTGATTTTCTTAAGATAACCAATTTATGAGGGAGGAGTGCTGCTGTGGTTTCCTGACTTAATGCTACTCTTGCTTGTGGTTATGTTACAAAAGATCTGGCATTTTATATCCCCTGTTTTTAGTACCTATTTCTGATTTCAGAAAGCATTGGAAAGTGAGGTTAAGGTGAATAAACTCCCATAACTGGCAATGGTATGTAGATGGTATTGTTTTGTTTTGTTTTTTGTTTCTGGGTCGCTGGTTCAAGCCCAGTTAATCTGATACCACCATCAAGTGACTGGCTTGTGACCTATTGTGAAATAAGATTCTGGAGTTTGTCCAGTTGCCAGTAGATGGATATCCACATCACAGAAGCCCCTGACACTGGAATCTGAACTACCCCTTAACCTCAAGAGATCAAGTTAGAGGTGATGGACAATGGAAAGGCGGGGTATGGAGACTTGCACCATCACTGCCTGTGCTAGATTTGAACTGTGGTTAAAACAAAGACTAAAATCTCAAATGCTGCTAGTTTTGCACTTTCCATCATGCCTAAGCTTGTTCCTAGGAAAGCTGTAATGTAATAGCTGTAGTATTTCTGAACCAAGCCAAACCGGAAACTGACAATTTGAAGGGCTGATGAAGAAAATTAGGCCTGAGAAAAGTAAGTCAATTGTAAATCAGATGTTTTAAGTTTCCTCTTTTTATTCATTTAATAATTGTTTATCCTATTCTTATAGCTCTTAAATGGCAATCTCCTCCAAGGGACTCACCAGCACCATTCACTGAACGGACTTTGAAACTGGCAGATTTGTGATGCCTGCTTGGAAAACACTTAGAAGAGGCTAGCCATATTCCGATTCGGCCATTACAGTTTTCTTCTACATTTAAAAATGGACTATTGCAGAGTTTTCCTTAGAGTTAAAATATTTTAGACAAATGAAATCTCATTGATTTCATCTCTGGTACAAGTCCTTGATGTTATACCATAGATAAAACTTACCCAGTTTTGTCAGACCACATGGGGTGATTTCAGACATGACAGGGCGCCTATTGGCCCTGTCACAGAATCACCTTTTGATTCCCCGCCGGATTCAAAATGGCCCATCAACAGACGAGCTGGCTGATTCCGGCAGGGAATCTTGGGAGGGGGTAGGGCTGTGTGGTGCAACGTGCGGCCTCACAGTCCTGCCCCCCCATGCTCCCCAGGCCACCCGCCCTCCAGGAGATGGGCAGGTGCAGTGGCCAATCTGGCCTCTGCGCCCAATTCCGTCCCGGGGTCTGGATCATGGCCCAGAATCAGTGGCAGTAACAGACGTTACCGGCGGCCGATTCCGGGCCATGGTTCAATTAACCACGTTTTTGGAGATGATGCCCGGACCATCCTCGAAAGCATGGTTAATTTGCTCACCGCCGGTGGTTCACCACGGTGAACATCTGTCAGCGAGCAAACATAAGTTACGCAACCATCCGCCACCACAGGCGATTGTCTGTGGTTGACCGTGATCACGTAACGTCTGAAATTACCCATGGTTTATTTAATTTAGCTATTAACTTAGTACCAGGACAAATTTCATTGGAGTTTCCAGGTTTAAGGAATAATACTGGCACTGATAACCTAGTGAAAGAGGGTGATTTCAGATGAGACGGGACGGCATTCGCCCCGTCCGATAATCACCCAAATGATTCCCCACCGGGATCACTCTGGCACGTCCAACAGACGTGCCGGCTGATCCCGGTGGGGAATCGGGATGGGGCTGCGTGGCGCAACGTGCTGTGTGGCTGCTCGGGCACGCCCCCCCACGCTCCCCCGCCGCCCGCCCTCTGGGGAGATGGGCGGGCACCGTGGCCAATGCGGCTGCAGTGCCCACCCGATTTGACCACAGCCCAGAATCCCACCGGGGATTCCGGGCCATGGTCGCCGGCCAGACGTGACTTTTTGTTGGTTCCTGCCGGGGATCTCTTTGACCATGCTTTTGGGGATTGTCCAGCGGGGAGCCCTGGAAGCATGGTTGAAATTGACCCCATGTAGGAATCGACCATGCTGAACATCTGGCGGCCGCCTAACAGATGTTCAGGGCGCTGTGGCCCCATGTGGGTATTGACCGTGGTTCACTGTGATTTCGTCACGCATGAAAATATCCAGAGTCATTGAATTTGTAGTCCTTTAGTAGAAAGTTTTGCAGCAGGAGTTAAAGTGAAATAACTTGTGGAAGGCTGTAGAACTATTTTGTAAGTGGATAAAACATCAATATGTCACAATGGAGCTCAATCCTTGTCTTCTGTTCTTTTCATTCAAATGTCTGTTTCAGAACATACTCGAAAGGGTGAAGGTAAAGGGGCTCAAGTTTGATTAGATTTTCTCTATGATTCCCATCTCGTTAGTGGCAGCAGGTGCGTGTATCTGTTACATTATTAATAAACAAGTTGACTAAACAACAGATTAAAAATTGCCAACTCAGACCACAGGGTAAAGCAGCTGGACCGGCACAGGATTATGTTACAGTCAAAAATATCCTTTAGAAACATGACACACTTGTATGCATGGCAGGGCTGGTGCTATCATAGCAGCAGTGCAGATTTATTTTATTTATTTATTTCTATAATTTGTATCCCGCCCCTCCTGTACTCAGCGCGGGGCGGCTTCCAACAATATAAATCCATAAAAACAGTATAAAACAATTAAAAAACAATCAACAATAAAAATATTTAAACAGGGTCCCGGAAATTAAAACAATAAAACAGGATAGGGGCGAAAACACCCACAACCCTAACCCACCTCCCACACCCAAAGGCCTGGGCGAACAGCCAGGTTTTACAACACCGCTGTAATGACAATAGGCTTGGGGCCAGGCGAGCTTCCTCCAGAAGGGAGTTCCAAATGAGCAGCCCGGCCACCAAGAATGCCCTCTCCATTGTGCCCCCCCCCCCGCTTAACGCGGGGAGCCTCCAAGAAGGCACCCCCGGCCGACCACAGGAGCCGCTCTGGGGCACGGAGGGCGAGGCGGTCCCTGAGGTACGAAGGGCCCAGACCATGTAGGGCCTTAAAAATCAACACCAAAACCTTGAACCTGGCATGGCATGCTATTGGCAGTCAGTGCAGAGTCTGGAGCACAGGTGTAATATGTTCCCGATGACCCATCTCCATAAGGAGACAAGTCGCTGTATTCTGCACTAGCTGCAGCCTCCGAATCAGGCACAAGGGAAGCCCCACGTAGAGCGCGTTGCAGTAGTCCAGCCTCGAGGTGACAAAGGCATGGATGAGGGAGGCCAGGT
>QEPC01001673.1:1399663-1416367 GCA_003113815.1 Sphenodon punctatus | reverse complement strand
CCTGGTCCTGGCCCCCCAAACCTGGCTGTCCGCCCAGTAACCTTCCTCCCCCCCCACTCCTCCAACACCTCCCCCCCAACCCCCCAGCCACCCTGCTGCCACCAGGGGCTGGTAGGGGTCATACCCCCCTTTTCACCCCTTGACTCCCTCTCTCACAGGGCCGAACGAGGCCACTCCCCTCCCCCCCAACAACCCTCCCAGTGCTCCCCCCGCCTGGGGCGGCAAGTTCAAGTGGGAGGCTCTCCTGCCCCTCATCCAGCTGCTACAATGCTCCACAGCTGGATCAGGGCAGGGAAAACCTCTCCTTGAACTTGCCACCCTAGGCAGCCTAGGTGTCTCCAATCCATTTGTGGTTTGCGGCAGCGATGGGGGGAGAGCCACCTGCTTGACTTTCTGTCCTGGGCGGCTGTGCTTCTCTTGTGTGCCAGTCCCAATTCAACCATGGAGCTTGGATGTGGTCAGGGAAATGGCTAGATTGGGCAGGGATGTCAAGGGCAGCAAGTTCCAGGGGTCAGCTCTCCCACTCTGATCCAGCCACCACCAAGTTTCAAATTCATGGCGAGGCAGGGGTGGTGGCTGCCTGACGTTGCCTAGAGTGGCAAATATCCTTGTGCTGCTCATGATACATGGTCTCAGTTGCTAAGGTCAAGGTTACATAGGCGGGAACATCTTTTGCAAATAGAGACTGTAGTTTCAGATAATTCTATTTAGTAATGATTTCACAACTATATATATAGTTTATATATATATATATAAACGACAGCCTGTGACCATAGTCTGTGGTGTGGTAGAAGAGGTCCACAGACCCTTTGGCCATAATCGTCAGATGGCTTAGTCTGGAGCAGTTCCACTGAAACTATGGGTCTATTTTTGAGCAAATGGTTTGAGAACTGTGGTCTTATTTCAGGCTAGTGAGGCAAAGTTCAAATGTATTATGTATATACGTATATATCAAAAGACTTATGGCAAGCTGTTAATTGCAAAATAGAAAAGTGTATTTTCCATTGGTCAATTCATTTTACACTTAATATGCGCAAATAAAAATGATATTGTGAATTGTGTTGAGTCAATTAATGGATCTGCTTTTTTTATTTTTTATTTTAAAATAATGCACACATTTGGTGCTCCTGAAAAAGATTAATTTGGAGACCTACCCAAATCTGTGTGTGTCAGCCAAGATGGTTGGCTAACATGCTATAGCTCTTTTGTATTTCAGTACATTTCATTCTCTTTCCCTATGGCTGATCCTGAATGCTTTATATCTGTGGGTGTCCGTGAAATATTTCCTACTGATTACAGATGCACGACTGGAACAATGTGTCTGTGGTATTTATTTATTTTTAGGAATAGAGAAGCCATGGCAAAGTTTTACAACATCCAGAGAGCTAAAAATCAATTTGAATTGAGTTAGTTTGCTCTTGTATACTCTATGTTCCTCCCTGCAAGCCCGCAGTATATGCAAGTTATGTTGTTGGTCTGATATCGCATTACAAAGCTGCCCATTCAGTAGCCAATGAGCCTAATCTGGCCCACAGTTGGTCTTTACCCAGCCAATGGCCTTAAAGGCTGTTTTTACATGGATGTCTTCCCCCGCCCCCAGCCCCACTGGATGTTAGTTGCGTGGGGGCTTCTGTGGAAACAACGCAGCAGTGGGCGGGGGGAGGGATGTTTGATGGGTGTTCATCTGTGCAAACACCATGGGTGGTGAATTGAGGTGTGTACACGCTCCCGACGCACACCCATCTTCACCCATCACCCACCCACAGAGCCATCTGAAAAAATGGAGGAGGCTCTGTGGGTGGAGATGGGTGTCTGTCTGTGGGAAAGGACACTCACGCACCTCCACCTACCTTGGCAGCACACACATCCCCCCCACCTCCGTCCGTGTAAAAACGGCCAAAATCAGCTTTTATTAAGTATCAGTACTTTCTAAATAAAATATACATTTCCAGAATGATATCATGCAATAATGACTCCAAACTTTGTATATTTAACTTGTATAGTTCATGCTGATAAATCTGAACAGGGTTTGCTAAAACTACACTATTGTCATGATACTGGCCACCTGGCAAGTGATTTTTGTACGACCTGTCACACCAGCAAATTTCTGTGAAGTATTCCGTCCTCCCACCCCTCTGCAATTTTCTTTGTAAACTGGCCCACAGTGGCCAAGAAGTTGGATAGCTCTGTCTCAGAACAGCATTCATGTGTAATCTTATCATGGAAAGGCATCTACCTTCTGCTGGAGTATCTCTGGCATGGAACCATTTCAGAAACCCCAGACTTTTTTTTTCTCTTTGGAAAGGAAAAAGCAGATAGCAAGGGAAAATAGTCCTTTTCTTACACACAACTGGAATCTAAGATATTTATGTATTCAGAACATACAAAGACACAATCTGATGTTTAACTTCAAGGAAGGTACAAGGTAGTTGAAAAGCAGCCCTATTGTGAGTCAACCTGGACTTTGGCCTGGAGGGACACACCCAATGTTCAAAGCTCATCTCCAGCTTCTTTTATCATGCCTGCTTGCTCCTTCCCAGCTCTTCTGGGTAGAAGTGGCTGCTGCTGAGACGGTAGTAGCTTTAGTATATGTTTATTTTGAAGCCAGTGTTTATAGCTATCGGACATTTGAATCACTGCACATCAAGCTCCCAGCAGGCTGCAGTTATGGAATATTTATGGCCCAATTCTGTCACTAACGTGTGTTGAGTAAAATCTATAGGGCAATGTCCAGGGCAGGCCATGGGTAGACTGCAGGATCAGGTACAGGCAGGAGCAGAGACAAGATCAGAGCTGGGAAGGAGCAAGCAGGCATGGTGAGACAGGACCAGGACCAGGACCAGGACCAGCTCAAGAGTAGGATCTAGGCACAGTGACAGGAGCAAGGTTGGGAATAGGGATAGGTGCAGGAGCAGGCTTAGAGAGACAGTGAGGAAGAAGCAACATTTTCCCAGTCAACTTCCTATTTCCCGGGCAGATTTATATCCAGGCAGGCAACCAATCATGAGGCAGAGAAAGCTAGGATGGAGGGCCTACTATGCAGAGTCTAGCCCAAAGCCCTGGCATGAAAGTAGTCATGGTGCTGGAGTGCTGGCCATTGCTCTAAAACCCTGGAGACAACCGTTTGAGGCCTGATTTCTGACAATACTTTATTCAGAGCTAGTAATGTATTATTTGCAGAATAGGGTATTATTATTATTTATTATTAACAAACATTTATATAGCGCAAGCAGTGTACCTGGCGCTTTACAAAGTAATAAAATAGACACGTCCCTGCCCCTAGGGCTTCTAGTCAGTTTGAGTATAAAATAATCAGGATGAAGCTGCTGTTTTGGTTTTGGGCGTTCCATCCTTAATTTTGACTGTCTTTGTGTTTATATGGGTATTAGTTTTATATTATAGTAAAACACAAAGGCCACAATCAGACCTATGGAGCTATGCAAAAACTTGGGTAGAAAGTATTTCCTGAAGAGTTTATAATATCAAAGACAAGATTCAACATGCACATGTAAATATAAGAGTAAGAGTTTAGCAGTAATAACGTGCAACTGCAAGGCTGTCAATATGAACAACTTGATGGTTTTAAATTAAGTGGGTTTGTTTTTTTAAACATTCCAACTATAACTCAATCTATTCTCACATAGGATAATTTCAGACGTGACGGGCTGCTTGGTCTGCCACGCTGAACCACAGTCTGGGATCCGTTTCAGATCCCGGACAGGAATCAGTCCGGCCGTCCATTAGACGTGCTGGCTGATTCCTACAGGGGGTTGGGGAGGGGGGAGGGGCTGCGCGGTGCAACGTGCGGCCGCACAGCCCCACTCCCCTACTCTCCCGCCCTCTGGGAGATGGGCGGGCACAGCCCAATTCGGCCGCTGCGCCCAATCCCGCATTGTGGTCTGGACCACGATCCGGGCCAGCGGAATGTAACAAACGTTACTTTCCGCCAATCCCGGACCATGGTCCAGCTAACCACGATTCTGGACCTCTGGGTGGCTGGAGGTCCAGAATCGTGGTCATTGTGATTCCCGCCAGAGGTTCACCATGGTGAACCTCTGGCGGAACTCACTACAGACGTTATGGGACTTTTCGTCACCACAGGGGATTCACTGTGGTTGACCATGGTCTCGTAACATCTAAAATTACCCTTAGTTGCACACACCCTTTCTTAAAATAGTCAGCTCGGGACCTTTATTTTATTAATTAATTTATGGTTTTCTTGCTGTCTGTGTAGAACATTGCCAAGTGATTCCCATGGTAACAGTTTTTTTGATCTAAAAGACTACCACAAAAAAAATGGGAAACAGTTGTTCCCCACTGCCACACATTGGTAATGCGCTTAAACTGTATCAAGGGAGATTTCATATAAATATGAGAAACTTCCCTAATTGTAAGAGCAGTTGGGCAATGAAATAAGTTTGCCTAGGAAGAATGCAGAGTCTCCTTTATTGGCCGTTTTCAAGATCTGTCTGTACAAGCATCTGTCTGTGATACTTTGGAAAGAAATAATAGGAAACCCTGTCTTGGAACAGAGGGTTGGTCAAGATATCCCTAGAGGTTCCTTCCAACCCTACAATTCTAGATTAGTTCTTTAGAAAGGGAGGAAGCTATCCTTGCAATTCTCCCTCAGACAATTGGCCTGCTCTTAGTTTGTAAGGACCATCACTTGCAGTGCCTGTCACTGCAGCGCTGAGAGCTGAACAGAGCCTGGAATTGTAAAGCTTTTTGCCTCTGTCCAAGAGGCAGAAATGAGTCTTTACCCATGTGAGGTGCCCAATGGCAGGAAATCCTTTGATCTGTTATGAAGTGTATACCTGGCTATCTCTGCCCTCCAGGGTTTAGAAGGTGCCACGATGGCCTGTTGGTTACTCAGTTCCTTACTTGTGTACTGCTTTTGCCCCACATTGCCTCTTGTGATAATTTTACCTTCTACCTGCCGAGATGTGAAGGGTAGGGCTGGGAGCTCAGGGAAGGGTTTGCTCCATTTGTTGTGGATATATGGAGAACTGCACCCTTTTTTGTTTATTATTATAAATGAATTTATAGAGAAACTTTGTGTGTGCTGAGTGTATTACGGTCCTAATTCTGCAAAGAAGCACAAGCAGGAGGACTGCCCTGTTACACAGGGATATTGAGAACAGTCTCCCTGGTTAACAAACCAATTCTCAGACACCAAAACAGCTGTCCTCTGTAGGGTTCCTGAGGCTGTATGGGCTCCACTTTCTAGTGCTGATGGAAGTAGGGGCTTGTGGACACATACGTTTTAACTGTTTATTGTAATCTTATCCCTTAACTTTCAAATTTCAAGGCAAGTGTTTTAGCTCCATATTTTCTTTGAAATTCAAGAGGAGTCATATAGGCCCTTTTTACACAGACTCTCTAACACCGATAAAATGGGTGTTACATTTTATTATACATGGTACAGGACAACACTGCAGCCCTGCAACATGGGCCCTTTTCACACAAGATGCCTCCACCCAGTTTCGCTCGGTGGAGGTGTCTGTGTAAACGCCGCAGGCGGTGGGTGGAGGTGTCTGTGTAAACACCGCAGGCGGTGGGTGGAGGTGTCTGTGTAAAGACCGCAGGCGGTGGGTGTAGGTGCGTGCATGCTCCCACGCAACACCCATATCCAGTGCCACCACCCACCCACAGAGCAATCGGCATTGGAGTCCATTGCTCCGTGGGGAGTGGAGATGGGTGTTGCGCGGGAGCACGCGCCTACACCCACCGCCCGTGGTGTTTACACAGACACCTACACCCATCTCCACCCAGCGAAACTAGGTGGAAGCATCTCATGTGAAAAGGGCCCATGTTGCAGGACTGAAATGTTGCCCTGTACCATGTATAATAAAATGTAACACCCATTTTATTGGTGTTAGAGTGTCTGTGTAAAAAGGGCCATAGTTCTAAATCAGCACCATTTAACTGAAGCAGAAATCTTACAAGTCAGCTTCCAGTGTCACATTAAATTAGTATATTTTCAGCTGTAAAACATACTGTGAGGTCATAGGTTTACTGCTATCTCTGTAGCAGTATTACATTGCATTATGATGTGCAAACGCCCTACTGAAAACTCATTGTGATGTTATTGCACAGTTTGTGAAATATCTGCTCCCCTTCATGTAAAAATGAAAATGAAGCCTAGCAAAAATCTGATCTGAATCTTCCCCAAATGAGGATTCAGGACAGAAACAAATATATTTTTCAAGTCAACCCAGTTCATTAATTTTGCTACCAAAGCCATGGGTAGCAATAATCTGCCTTGAGAGTTATACAAATGTCGAGACTCAAAACTGAAACTTGCAAGTAGATGGCAGTAGAAGTCAAAATTTAATTTGCTCTGCTACAGCTTCAGTTTTTAAATGTCAGCTGAGGGCATTTTTACATGGACATTTATCCCGGGATTAGATCATTAGTCCCAGGATAACAGGTCCATTTAAGTGCAGCATTCAGTGATTATAATCCTGGAATCATGGAAAACTCTGGGATTACAAAACCCCTTTGTCATGGTATTGTAAAATCTGGTTGTTAAACAACACCGGGGTTAGGTCTATCTAAACAACTATCCCAGGATAGTTGACTATCCCGGGATTATTACCACAAGAGTGTCATTTACTTACTTACTTAATTAATTAATTAATTCCATTTATATGCTGCCCCCTATGCCTACGGCATCTCGGGGCGGCTTCCAACATAAAATAAACAATATAAAATCCACACATATTTAAAACAATTTTAAATATGTGCAAGAGCGGACATCCTGTCTATGTAGTTCTGCCTCTATGCATCTAGTAAGAGATGACTGTGGGGTGAACAGGTGATCATATAGAAAGAAATCTGATCTCTCTCTCTCCAAGTTGCCTCTGCTCCCGGGCTCTGCTCTGTCCATTGATGAACTGATGGGACAAAAAGCACCACGGGATGGATATTCATCCCAGATATTCTCAAACCAGGATAACAGCAATGTGCTGTTCACTGAACTATTCTGAGATAGATTTTAACATGTGATAGAAATGTCCGGGTAAACAGGTACCACTTGTAATCCCTGGATAACAAGTCTGGGATTATTTTCTCCTAATCCCAGGATGAAGGGTCTGTATAAAAATGCCCTGAATCACATCATTTGAAATAGTGATACACTTTATAGCCCAGCCCCTTTGGCCAAAATTCTCAAACTTTGGCACCTGTATTGAGGCACCTAAAATAGCTGGTCTGTTGTTTTTTGAAGAGGAGCAGAGCATCCAAAGCTCCTATTTAAGGCCTTTTTCACACAGGACATTTTTACACGGACGGCGCAGCAGCACCGATGAGTGGAGATGGGTGTGGATGGGTGGGTGAGCACACCCAGAGAACACCCGGTGGTGCAGAGCAGGGAGATAGTTACATGGACAGCACCGTGGGGGGTTGTGGGAAGGAAAGGGGATGGCCCAGAAAACACCCGTGCAAGTACACGGACAGCCGTGACTGGCAGGGAAGCCCCGCCTGGCACAGCGATGGCACAACATGGCAGACCAAGGGCAAACAAAGCCATGCAATGTGGCCCCGCCCTCAAGCCACCATGACCCGCATGGGCGGGGCAGGAGGGAGATGGGATGACAGCTGCTACAAAGGAGCCAGCTCTGCACAGCCTCGGCACAGGGCCCAGACAGCCCGGCGCCAGGCCCTCCTCCCAGCAGAGCGGCACACGTACAGTAGGCAACAGAAGCACACAGGGAAGGGCCCACAACCCATGGAGGGTAAGAGGGGGAGGAGGAACCCACACAAAACAGGCAACCCCACAACACCCCACCCAAAGGCACCCACACAAGGGGAGAGGTCAAAGCAAAACAACACGGACACACAGGGAAGGAACACAAAAGCTTTTAATAAAGCAGGGAACCAGCAATAGGGGGCAACAACAACAGGGCAGTGCAGGGGGATGGGGCAACAGAAGGGGGGGCAGCACTGGCAGCGGCAGGCCCGGGACAACACCCAGTCAATAGGGCCAGCGACCCCATGCCCGGCACCAGCACTCAGCCTGCGCGCGGCTGAGTCGGTGCAGCCACTCCAGGATATGCAGGAGGAGCTCCAACAACTCCCCCTGCTCCTGGGTCCGCTCTGTGATCATGGCTTGCACTGAATGGGACAGAGGGAGAGGTGACAGCTTTCAGAGTCAGCCCCGGGCACCAAGGAACAGAAACCCCAATGGAGGGACACAGAGACAGGGCCCAGCAAACAGGCAGAACACTCAAGGATGCCATTGAACAGCTGGCCTGCCGCCCGCATGCCCCATGCCGCCCACTCCAGGACCATCCCACCCAGACGCAGGATCGCCAGCAGCATGACAACAGTAGTTGCAGGAGAGAAAACGCAGGGCAATGGGGAACGTTCACACCAATGGGCCCTGGGAGGGCCGGGGGCAGCAACAGCACCAGGGGCACACCCCACACACTGACAGCCACCACCCAGAAGACCACCCGGACCCCTGCACCAAGGGGGATCAGAGGGGCCGAAGCCCGGGGCCAGAACAACCCCTACTCATGCTCAGCTGCCCAGCGCCCATGTTGCCACCGCCCATCTATCGCTACCACCACCACATACGGACCGCACGAACAGGGGGAGGTAGAAGAGGGTAGCGGAGGGGATGTGCAGGGCTGGAGCCACACCAATGGACAGACAAGCCCAGGGGGTGCCCGCCCAACTGCAACTGCCAATACCACCCCTTGAGTACGCCCAGGCAGGAGCACCCAGCAGGGAAGCTGCCAGGGGAAAACATACCACACAACCGGAGTACACCCCACAGGCCCGGAGCCCACCAGTCTACACACCAAGCACACCCCCTGCACACAACCATACAGATGGGGGCAGGAGGGCTGCCAAGGGGAGGGGGCACCCAGGCGCCAAAGCAGCAAGAGAAGCAAGGCAGGACAGACCATCACAGAACAGCATTTTATTGGCGCCGGGGAAACGGGGTCCCCCAAGCAAAGAGAGGCAGAGCAAGGGGGTGCAGGTGGACCCATGGCCAGGCAAGAGGAGCACAACAGGAAGGCACAGATGCGTCAGCAAACAGAGGGCGAGGGCACCAGGGAAGCCCCAGCAGGAAGGAGCCACAGTCACCCAGAGAGGGTGATGGGGTCCAGTGAACAATGCGGCAGGCGGCATTGAAGCAGATGGTAGTGCACAGCCCGATCGGTGGCACAGGTGGGAGGGGGGGCAGGCAAAGCACCGTCCAGGGCACCAGGGTGGCAGGGAGCAGGTGGTAGTGAGGCGCTGCTCATGGAAGGTCCGGTGAGTGCTCCCAGGACTGAGTCCCCTGCGCTAGACCCTCCCAGAAAAACAGGCCCTGTCAGAAGCCCCGGGAGCCCATATGATCATCCACCAGGAAGCAGGGAAGGAGCTGATCTGCACCGGCAGCTGCAGCCCACACAGCTGGAAGGTCCTTCACCGATCGAAGGGCAGGAAGCTCCACAGCAGAAGGGTCCCCGGTCTGGAGTGGTTCACCAACCTCAGGGGACATCAAGCCCAGATCCCACAGGAGTGCCCTCACGTCTGAGGGTGCACGTGGCATGCCGCGGGCATGCAAGAGGGCGCCGGTGTACAGGGCAGCAACGGGGAGCCCTGGACAGCAAGGCGAGGCCGAATCTGGGTCACGCCATCAGCAGGCGAGTGGCTATTACCTCCGCAGCAGTCCATGGCATGACAACGGCGGGCAGGTGCCACCAAGGAGGTTGGTTCAGGACGGTGAAGCCGCGCTCAAGGGCATGCCCCCGGCATGCTGGGGCACCGACCTGGTGTCCCGTTTTCCACATGTACCATGACAGGAACCAAAAGCCATCCTCCACCAACACAGAGTTGCCCACCAACAACTGAACGTTGGGGCTCAGACAGAGGGCCCCCAACAGCATGTCTACACAGGGCAACCACCTCTCCCCAACATCCCAGGCCAAGGGCCCCGCACCACAGCCAGCCATGGCTGCAGTGGGGCCTACTCAAGTGAAGCAACAGGCGGGAGATGGAGGGCTGCAGTGACTGGGATGAGCATGTAATGAGAGGCTACCCTTGCCCACAGGTGACCTTGCATACCAGAGATAGGCTGGCCCCCTGGGGCCAGGGCTCTGCAACCCATACACAGGACTGAAGGGATACAGCACAGGTGATGAGAGATGAGCGAGGCCACGGCCGGGCAGTGCGCCAGGCCAAGTAGCCGACTCAGGCATTGTATCCACACTGCGCACAGCTGCAGCATGCAAAGGCAGACAATGGCAGGGAATAATGTATAGCAGGTGCAGATGCAGCAGTACCCCAGGTGTGTGTGGTCCCATCCCCCCTGGCGGGCATGCGGCCGGCACAATCGTGGGGATGATCAGCTGAGCCAGGCAACCAGTTGCAGCTCCAGCACACCCCTGGTGCAGCACCAATCAGTGCCCTGCCACCACTGGGCTACACAGTACTTAAGTGACCTGATGCAGGTGGTTGAGCGTGGGGAGGTAGCACGGGGTTGAGCAGCAAACAAAGAACGGTGACACCGGACTGGGTGGACACAGAGGTGCACCAGCGACGATACAAGGGGAGTGTGGGCCAGGGGCACAGGCCACACAGCGGAGTGTGCTGAGGCCAGGGCTCTAGTCAGCGGGGGGCGGCCAGGAGTGGGAGCTGCAGAACCATGCTGCCGAAGGACGAGTACCCACATCCCAGGGACATACTGCTGAGAACCCTGAACGCAGTATGGGTTCCCTCCTGCTGTTTTGCATGCTGCTACAGCAGATGGCTCTGCTCCTCCTGTCGGGTTGAGGCTCCATCCTCCTGGGAGCTAGGGATGGGTGAATAGATTGTGGTTCGGGTTCGGCCATTCAGTTTGTCTGCATTCGGTTCGTCCGTTTGGTTCGTTCACCGGGTTCGGGTTCGGCCGTTCAGTTCGGCCATTCGGTTCGTTCACCACGTTTGGGTTCGGCCGTTCAGGAAATGTTTTTATATGGGTTGTGGGGGAGAGTTATATGGTTTTTTATTTAGTTTTATATGCTTTTTTGGTTTTTTATTTGGTTTTTTTATTTTTATATGGCGATTTTTAATTAATTTTTTTATCTAATATTATATCTATCTATCTACACTAAATCTAACTGCTATTAACTATTCTAAATGCTATGAACTAAATGGATTATCTAATAAGTAAACAGGCAAACTCCTACAAACACTAAAACTAAATCACTAACGCTATCTCTATCACTAAGCTAACTCCTACAACTGTCTACTATCTCTAACCTATCTATCTATCTATCGGATGGGGGGGGGAATCACAAACAACACAAGGAGGGGTACAAAACCGAAATTAAATGAAATTTAAATCAATCTAATAATCTTACTCTAAATGAAAAAACAGGGGAAGGGAAGGGAATCTGGGATGGAATATATGGGAGAGGGAAAGGATTCAATGGAGGGGGGAGGGAGTAAGGAAGATTGAACAAAAAATAACCACTAAATCTATCTAAGCTAAGCTAAATAAATGAATGAAAATATGGGGGTAGATGGGTTGGATGGGTGAAATGGGAGGAGGATTGCAATGGATTGGGGAGCTGGGAAATGCTGGGAGAGGGAGCCTTCTGAAACGCGTGCTGTTCAGGAATAGTGACTAGCTCAGAAGGTGTTGGGAAGCGGGGAGGCAGATAGTTTTGTTTCTTGAACGCCTCTCCACCCTTGGCGCCTGGAAGTCTGCTCCTCAGCTGACTACCCCTCCCTGTCATGTTTGACCTCCCAGTGACCCTTTTTTGCCACGTGAACTCACCCGAACGCGATCCAAACTGACCGAAGTGTTCGGTCATTTCGACGTTCGGAATTGAGTTCGGTTCGGTCAGTTTGGGTTCAGGTTCGGTCGTCCGAACAGGCCGAATTCAGGTCGAACTCTGAACTTCCGAACCGCGTTAGCCCATCCCTACTGGGAGCATGGCGTTGGAGGCAAACCTCAGGAGGGCGGTGACTGTGCGATGGGGAGGCGGGCAGCCATTTGATGCCATGCCCTGTTGGGCTCAGCGGTGTCCCAGCAAGGCCAGCTCATCCTTGCTCGATGGTCCCTCAACGTGTACGGCCACCATGTGACACTACCGACCTTGCAATGGCACTGGTTGCGTTCCCGCACCAATGACTGGTGGGAGAACATGTTGGCCACCTGGATGGACAAGGAATGGAAGGACCACCCCCGTAGGCGGGAGACCAATATGTGCTTCCCGCTGCCACCAGGGATGCGTGTGGCCATGGCGGTGTGGCAACTGGCCACCCCAGATTCCTGTAGGAGCATGGGGGAGCAGTTCAGGGTGGGCACAGCCACCGTAAACAGGTCCCTCCATGACGTGTGCATCCTGCTCGTGGAGCTCCTCTTAGAGCGTGCCTTCCAGCTCCGTGACCCCGAGGAGGTGATACGTGACTTTGAGGAACTGGGGTTCCCTCATTGCATCGGGGCAATTGACAGCACCCACATCGCCATCATACGACCCCCTCATGCAAAGATTGACTACATGAATAGGAAACAGGCATTCTCCATCAATCTGCAGACCGTAGTGGATCATAGGGGCCTGTTCATAGACCTGTACACAGGTCTATCGGGGCGAAGCCACGACGTGCGTATCCTACGTGCCTCCGCATTTTAAACACACACGTTTGACAGGGAGATCGCTCCCAACCTGTACTGCATGATAAAGGATGTTGCCATGGCCCCTGTTGTGATAGGGGATTCCTTCTATCCACTCAGTCCGTGGCTCATGCGGGCCTATCCAGTGGTGCGCAACCCAGACCACTGCCTGTTCAACAAGCGCTTGTCATCCACATGCAGCATGGTGGAGTGGGCCTTTGGGCTCCTGAAGATGTGCTGGTGCCTCCTGATGAACAGGAGTCAATTCGACCTGAACCACACCCCAATCCTTGTCCTGGCAGCATGCATCCTGCACAACGTTTGTGAGACAGGAGGCGCTGCCGTGGACAACCCACCACCGGTGCACAGGGCCATCCCCGTGCCCCTGTACCAACATGCCCAGTGTGGGGCATTCCGGCGCATCTCAGAGGAGAACAGGGATGCCATCTGCCACCACATCATTGCCAAGGCAGCCAAACACAGGGCAGCGCCCAACCCACACCCAAGTCCATAATCTTGTGCACCCCTTCAATAAAGCTGGGCAGTACCCTTTAACCGCAACCGTGCATCTGTGCCATGTGTCGGCTCCGGTGTCCCAGGAAAGGGTACCATGGGTTGTCTGGTTGCAGGAACACTCCCCTCACTGTCTGCCGTGGGGTGCTCTGGCCCCACAGTGTCATTCCTGCCACCACTCACCGGTCTGCCTGTGATGGGTCTGTGTACACCTGTTCCAGCCACCACAACGGCCTGCAGCTTGACCGGGCTGGCCCGTGGCCCCGTCGGCTGTCCAGGCACTGTACAGTGCCCCCACCCTTTCAGGGACCCCCTGCAAGCACTCACACACACCGGTCACCTGTCCCGAGACAGAGGGAGCAACAGCAAGGTATAGGTGGAGCATATTTATTGTTGGGGGATGTGTACAATGGGTGGAGGAGGTTAACCTCGGGGGCGCCAATGCCCCCTCTTAGCTGCACCACTGGGGCTCAGAGGCCGGTGAGCCCTAGCTGCAGCCGACCACAGCGATCACCGACCGGACAGCCTGGGCCCCCTGTCATCCACTGGACGCTCCATCCTAGCCTCCGCTGATGGTACCTGTGAGGAGAAACAAGAATGAGGTAAGCAATCCTCTTGTGCACCTATCTCTTTCCCACACCAGGGCCCAGGCCACTGGGTGCCCTGTGGTCACCCACGGAGTCCTCTATGCCCCACACGAGCATAACACATGATGTAGAGCAATCCCCAATGAAGGGGGCCCTTGTACTGACCTGTCCATGGTATTATGGACCATGCATTGTCCAGTACAGCTTCACAGAGGTGGTATGCTTGGCTCAGGCAATGGCTGTTGCTCCACAGCTCTTGTGGGGTGTGTGCTTGGTGTGGGTCCTGTACTGTGTTCCTTACTGGGGCCATGCCCTGTGCGGTTCCCCATCTTCCCCATCCAGCCCCCCCGGTGTAGCTCTCCCCACCCCACAGGGCCCTGGGGTACTGCGGCCTTACCAGAGGGAGTGGGGCAGAGCCCAAGGGTGGTTGGTTGTCCTGGGGTGCACAGTCCTGGGGTGGGGGCATCACTTTCCACTGGAGGGGCCAGGGTTGCAGTGGGGGCGGGACCAGGAGGGGTGCGGGCTGGAAGGGCAGCCCCACTGGCAGGGCAGCCCCGCTGGCAGGTCCCATTGTCCTCTGTCTGGGAGGGGGACCCTGTGGATCAGGCCTGGGTAGGGCTGCTGCTGGGGGAACCATGGGTGGCCGAGGTGCAGGGGGGGGCACCTGCACCAGTGGGTGGCCGCCATGGTGTTGGTTGACTGCCAACCCTCTTTCCATGGCATGATGGGGCCTGTTGCACTGGGGGGTCATGCCGCAGGGCCTCCATAGCCTCCCCCATGAACCATGCCGCCTGACCCTCCAGTCCATCACAGGCGTGCCACTGCTTGCGTTGGAGGGCAGCAGCCTGGTGCCTGTCCCAGAGGTGCTCGGTGAAGAACCAGGCCATCATGGCAGCCAGGATCAACCTGTTCCTTTCCCCCTCCCCTCTGATGAGCTCCCTTGCGAGCGTGAGCTCCCTGGAGTGCACCATGGCTAACCATTACGATTCCTCCAGCAGCTCCCTGCCGAGGTCCTCCCTCCGGCACCAGTTCCTGGCCCGCATCTCCAGTTCTGCTCCACGCTGCCGGCAGCCGCACCCCTCGCAAAAGTGGGCACCTGGTCTGTGAATGAGAAGTTGCACACCATGTTAGTGCTTCCGGCCGGTGTGCCTTGCTGCCTGCTACCACATGACCCAGGTAGTATGGCAGCTCCCCTCGGCCCTCCTGTGGGACCTCCCTGCCCTTCCCTCATGTGGGAACACCCCCCAGCCACGGATTGCCTCAGGTGGGGCCCGTGTCCATCATGTGTTCCGTGGGGTCGCTGTGGACCCACCAGCCCCCATCCCACAGGGGGAGGAGGCACCTGGCCCCTTCCTGCACGTGGGGCGTCGTCGGCTCCCTTGGCCCTGTCGTTGGCCTTCCTGGACGCCATCATGGGATCCTGCGCATGTGTGCCATGGTTCCGCCCTCCTTTACGGGCTCTCGGTCGGTTATCTGTCGTCCCCCCCCGTGGGCGTGTCTGCGTGGCAGCACATGCGTGACCCCTGGCACAGTGGGGCTCCGCCGGTCCGCTCCACTCCGCATGGGTGTGGGTGTTTTCAGTTTTACATGGACGCTCGAGTGTTGAACACCCATCTCCACCCACGGAGGGTACCAGATCCCTCACGGCTGCTCCGTGGGTGTTGGTGGGTGGGTCGGGCACATGTGCCCACACACTCATGGACATTTACACGGACGCTCTCCCACCCATCTGATGGGTGTTTCCGGGTGTTCGTGGGTGGGTGGCGTCCATGTAAAAGTGGCCACAGTCACTCTAACACTGATAAAATGGGTGTTATATTTTATTATACATGCTGCAGGGCACCCATAGAGCACACTTGCAGCATGTATAATAAAATGTAACAACCATGTTTATTAGTGTTAGCGTGTCTGTGTGAAAAGGGCCTAAATCAATATCTACTTTTGGCATTCAGCGCCAAAGATCAGACCCCTTTCATATGCTTAAAGTAAAGCTGTCAACTCTCATGAAGACATAGTAGCCATGGTATTAAACTGAATATGCCTTGAAGAGTTTCTAACATGAGAGAAAATTACATTACATTAAATTACATAAATTGGGCCTTATCCAAAAGAATCAAAAATTACATATAACATGCACAATTGCACATTGTTCAAGGCATATTGTTGAAGGAGATTCAAAGAATGGGTCAGGACTTGGCAGCTCAATTGCTAGTTCCTGTCTACACTCTCTCCACAGTAAATCAGCCTAAATTTAGGGAGCAGTGAGCAGGTGCAACATGATACTTGCTTGGACTGGATTGGACTAAATTGGATTCGGCCATGAGGGAGTTCTCAAGCAGAGCTGCTGTGAGGCAGAGAACTGTGTGTCCCAGCTCTTCCATAGAAGCATAATTTGCTAGTGGGGCTGAGCTCTACTTCCCCAATGGATGAGCTGCCACTGCCTTGCACCTAGGACTTATGGGTTCCGAGACAGGGGTAGTTGCTACTCAGCCACTCCAGAATGCAGAGATGCTCCCATGACTTCCAATATCACTTGTACGCTGATGAAACTATCTCTCTACTCCCTCTCTCTCCCCATCTATTCAAGTTCGCCTCACCAGCTGTCTCTCTGACATCTCTACCTGGACGTCTCAACGTCAACTCAAACTCGACATGGCTAAAACTGAACTCCTTATCTTCCCCCCTCATCCTTCATCTCCTTCTTCCCTGTCGAGCCTCATCAATGGGGTCACCATCCTTCCCATCCCCATGGCCCGTAGCTTAGGCTTCATCTTTGACTCACCCCTTTCTTTTAAAAACCCTACATTGACCCTGTTGCCAAATCCTGTCACTTCTCCTTCCATAACATTGCTAAGATTTGCCCTTTTCTCTCTGTCTCCTCTGCCAAAACCCTTGTTCATGCCCTGGTCATCTCTCGCCTCGATTACTGTAACCTCCTTCTCACTGGCCTCCCCCACTCTCCCCTTTCTCCCCTTATCTCAGTCCAAAACTCTGCTGCCAGGGTCA
>QEPC01001673.1:1369951-1389055 GCA_003113815.1 Sphenodon punctatus | reverse complement strand
TAATTTACATTACTTATTAATTTACACCCTGGGTCAATGCTGGTACCGTACCTCTTGAAAGACTAAAGCCAGCATATTTTTTATTTCAGTGTTGTCCTACTGTATGGTTGCCAGCTGTTCTTCTGTAAAAATGGAATACAGTTAGTTTATGCATTGTTTAACTGCAGCAAAGGAATATTTTTTTTATGTGATCACTACTCCCAGGGTAACAGTAAGTAAAAATGAATTTGTGAGAAATACTTAACCATTTTCTCCAGTCTGGAAATTGATAGTCTGGAGATTGATAGACACACTATTGTGTGTTATGGTGTGCGTTATGGTGTGTGTCAGTTGCTAAGTAAATGACCAGAGGTGGGGTGGGGGAGTGGGACTGGGGACGTCCGTGTACAGGTACTACCGGTAGAGAGACTAGCGAGAGATTCAATAGGGAAGCGGAGCACAGCACATAGCACAACTTTTGGAAATGGGGAAATTTAAAGTCTGTACTAGTGTGTATAGACTGTAGTCTGTAGAGACGAGAGAGATTCAATAGGGAAGCGGAGCACAACTTTGGTAAATGGGGAGGGGAATTTAAAGTCTGTAGTTTGACTTCAACTTCAGCTTAATCCAAGCTAACAACATTAAGACGAGGGGGGGGGTTTCACCCCCCCCCTCCCTGTCTGTTGACGATTGCCAGCCAGCCAACAGCACGTTTGCTAGCAATAAAAATAAAATAGAAATTGAACTAGGATAGGACGCTTTAACAACATTTTATCTTACCGTGCAACATAAAGCATTTGTTTATAAAACTAAGACGGCCCAGGGCCATCTGCAGATTAGAACAGACAGACCCAAAAATTAATGGCTGCAGCGGGCGGGGTATTTAAACCACTAGGCTACAGAAGCAGTGAAAGCCTGTTCACGTTCCAGGATAGTCAACTCAACTACTGTCCCCTAGACTTACTGCAGCACACTGGGATGCAGCATGGCTTTTAAAATTTAAAAACCGGTTGGCTGTTAGGTAGCCATTGTCACTGAGTCAAATGTATAATATATTGCTTGTGGATGCAGATTGCAGAGTGATGCAGAATGCAGAGGACTGGGTGTATATGTAAAAAGGGAATACATGTGTTAGTATCTTTGATTGTTTGCTGAACTTGTAAGTACACTGGGCAGGGAGCACACAGGGCAGGGAGTTGGACCTGTGTAAATCAATCACTCTGTCTTTGTTAACTGTCCTTTGTTAACGACAAAATACAAAGGCTCTGATAAAGTAGAAGATTAAAATGCTAAAAGCACCACACATACCACACCCCTCTCCCTGGCAGTGGGGGAAGGGCAGTCAGTGAGGGCATCGGCAACGGCGGTCGGCGACTGCAAGTGAGCGTAATGCCGGCGGCGCTAGGGGGTGGGGCATAATAGCTCTAACATCACGCGCGCCGCCTGGCTCGGCTGCGCTAATCAGTTTGTCTTGGGTTAATGTAATAAATAAACATTATTTAATTATTTATATTACAAAGTATGGCAGCAAAGCACAGCAATAATTCTATTATTACCAAAACAAACAATAACACTGATGTAAAAGTTACATGTAACAGTGGGGATCTGAACCAGCTGAATGACAGCTACAAATTGTATGACAAGCGGTGACTAACAACTATGCCAACAACAGAGTTCTGGGGCTCAGTGAATTCTTCTAGACTGAGGAATTGCGGAATGAGGATTGTGTAAAA
Source organism: Sphenodon punctatus (assembly GCA_003113815.1). Classification (NCBI taxonomy): domain Eukaryota; kingdom Metazoa; phylum Chordata; class Lepidosauria; order Sphenodontia; family Sphenodontidae; genus Sphenodon; species Sphenodon punctatus. The sequence continues at coordinate 1,387,343 of QEPC01001673.1, read as the reverse complement.
AACTATTATGCATGGACTTCACAGTTTCACAGTACACGTCATTCCTTCAATGTTCAGAGTCGGCCAGGTACTAGTATGTAAAAATGACTCGAACAGCAAATACACAGGTCAGTTTAAACTCCCAAAATGAGTTTTGGAAAAAAAAAATTTCTTTGCAGATCTTTACATAAAATATAAATTTGCAATATAATAAAAATAACGTTCCTTCCTTCAACTCACAACCAGAACATGTTGTACATGCATTTATGTATTGAGAAGAAAGAGGAGTTACTGCGGTACAGAGAGACACACAGACAGCACACAGCACCAGCAGCAGTAAACTCAGTGACTAAGTGTCACAGCACAGCACAGCGCAGCAGCGGCAGCATACAAAATAGTCATACTCCCTTCGTGGAACCGCGATAAGCGCTCATGTCTATGTCTCATATATCAAATTGGTGGAACGCAGGAAAAGACTGCTGATTACAACGTTAACGATCAGCAAATCGGTAAAACACATACATACCGCATCTGCGGATTCTTGTAGTGGGAGAACGCAGAATCACGGGGTACGGCACGGAATTCTGCGAGGCGCAACGTGGGATGCCGAGGTTGAGGAATGGAATTCCGGTGCGGTAACAGTTGCTGCTGCAACAGCCCTAGTGCACACCCCCTCCACGCACCACGGCTACACACTCATCCCCCCCACTTACCACGGTCCGTTTAAAAAGGGCCTTAATCTCAACAAAGAATGGGATGGGTTTGGGGATTTTTGTGGCGGTCTAAATGGCTGTCTCCACATCTGTACTGCATACAGTTTGATTTTCAGGTAGTATGCTTATAAACATAAGTGTTATCCAAAGGGCCAGCCTTAAGTAGAACCAGTAGGGTCTATGGCTTGGGCCCCATGGTCAAAAGGAGGATCCACATGGAGGACAGTCCTGGTAGCTTGAGGTGCAGCATTCCTTAGGCCCTGGGTGTGATGAGGCTTGTTAAAACAACATACACAGAACACTTGTAACATACATGTTCTTTGTGTGAGTGCATTATATTCATGTATCCTAGGTATGTCTGATATCAACCAACTTGTAATTAAGAGAGAGATACCATCATGATGAAAGTTTGTATGTGAGAATTGTATAAATGAAAATAACTTCAAAAAGTAGATTGTGAGCCCACAAAGATCAGTCTAGCAGGCTGTCCGAGAGAGAAAAAAGACAATAGAAATGTAGAAGAAGCGTTGATGGGTGATGTGTCCTACATGGCAGACAAGCAAAGAAGCTCCTGGTAAGGTTTAGAAGGCCTTCAAAAGGTACTTAAACAACAATCAAGAGACAGGAGGGGTCATTCACTCATTCTGCAAGCTTCAAGCAAGGATATGGACTGAAAAGCTTCTCAATTAACAAAGAAGATGGCACCCAGCCTTATCATCTGGCTGAGACATATGGACATCAGGGGCAGCTGGTGGATTTTGCTGTTGGAGGGGCACTGGGGCAGTAAGGCCGGGGACGGTAGGCCAGTGGCATGGCATAACCCAGGAGCAAGGAGTTCCCAGGGTTAATTTATTTTATTATTTATTTATTTAATATATTTATACCCCGCTCCTCCTGCAAACAGCTCGGGGTGGCTGGATGGAAGAAAAACACAGTCTACATGCACATCAAGCTTAAAATAAATAATTTATAAACCCAAAACACAGGGACCCATCCTTGTAAAGCACCATCCAAGTGGGAGCCAGGACTCCTGGGTTCCCTGGAGCATCCCCCTGCTCTAAGCCACTAGCCCCCCCACTCCTCTCCCAGGGAACCCAGGAGTCCTGGCTCCCACCCACCCATTTGGGTGGGAGCCAGGACTCCTGGGTTCCCTGGAGCATCACCCCACTCCTCTCCCAAGGAACCCAGGAGTCCTGGCTCCTGCCCACCCATCCGAGTGGGAGCCAGGACTCCTGGGTTCCCTGGAGCATCCCCCTGCTCTACCCACTAGCCCCCCACTCCTCTCCCAGGGAAACCAGGAGTCCTGGCTCCCACCCATCCCCCTGCTCTAACCCACTAGCCCCCCACTCAGTTCAGTTCAACTGTTCAGTCGGGCCTGGGAGCTGCCACGCAGCCGGGCTTTCCTCCCTCCCAGAGTCGAGTCAGTTTGACTCGACAGGGAGGAAGGAGGAAGAAAGGGACTTAGGGAGGGGGGGCTGGGAGCTGCGTGTGCGGCAGGAGCTCCCAGACCCCCCCCTCCCCCCACAGTCGCAGGACAGGCAGTTCATACCAGGGTGCCTGTATGCAGCGTCCTGGTATGAACTTCCCCCCAGGCCGGCCCCTGCAATGGAACAGTGCCCTCTGTGGTACTGTTCCATTGCAGGGGCCCTTTATGCAGAATGGACGGCGCTTTTAGTCACCCATTCCGCATAAAGAGAGAAACGTCTCCCTTTTGTCCCTGAAGGGCTTCCTTAGGAAGCTTTTCGGTGTGTGTGTGTGTGTGTGACTGAGTCACTGGCTGTGTGCGCACGCACGCACACAACCAGTGAGAATGTTTGGAGGCAGCGGGCTCGGAAAGCAGACGCTTCCCCCCCCCCCTTCTTTTTGGACTCAGGCTGACTGGGCCAAGTCCTGGGAGGGCATTGCCCCTCCCGTTCTAGGCAGCCCACAGTCACTGATGGACATTAAACATGAGTAATGTAGTTTTGCATTATGTTTATATCCTTTTATTTGACTTGCACTCTTGAAAAAATCTTGCAGTATACTTACAAAAAACTATATTTGTAAATCAGTTTAACTAAGCCTTGTGTGCTACTGACATTGGGTGACACAGTTGAGAGGGGCCCCAGGTTAGAAACCTTGATGAACCTTTAACCTAATTTCTTTGACATGGAAAACTCCAGGGAATCGGGTGTCAGTAAGAGTGACCTATTTACAGGCTGAGGCAGTTCTGGAGGGAGCCTAATATATCCTATAAGTGGCATGGTTACCAGGCACCCACCAACCAATGAGTCCAAACGACCTCAATGCTTCTGAGATCAGGTTTTGGCCTAAACAATTCTAATTTTAGAGACAGAAACTGTGATTTAATATCTAAAGTTGATGCTATGGTAAGTAAATGAATAGTGGATAATCAGCCTATAACTAAAGGGACTAACAAACCATTTACTGATCATCAGCCTATAACTAAATGGAATAGAAGGCCAGAAGAAGCGACTGCCTGCCATGCTGCAGTTCGCAGGAAATCCAACAACAAGCAAGGGATGCACTTTTATTTCCTTTTTCTTAAGGAAGCTCAGCCAGCATAAAAAGAACTGAAACTGACTGCTTGATGTTGTGTTTACTAGTTTTATATAGTGTGTCCTCCTCATACAAAGGAGGATCCAGCTTTTGAGCTGACTTTTGTTGCCCAGATATTTGAGGGTACAATGAGGATTTTTAACTATTACCTCACTGAACATTTCTTCAACAACAGTAGCTCAGAATATCTGAAGTGTTGAGTTTCAATATTAGTGTTGACAAAGGTTTGTATTTAATGCTTTATAATTTGAGTTTTATTTATTTATTATTGCTATAGATTGTTTTGGTGTTTAAATGACAGTGGTGCTATTGTTGCCCTTTTGGTTAAGAACGGCTGATGGCCCAGTGACCATTTTGCACATGCACAGTTAATTTTTTCATTTATTGCATGAAGGCAATAAAAGCCTTGCTTTGCTGAACGGGCCTGCCGTTTAAACATAGCAGGCAGACAGCATGAATTGAGGTACCACTATCCATGAAAATTCCAATGGAAATAAATTGCAACGGCAATTGTATGGAATGGTATATCAGACATTCACGCTTCTGACATGCTACCTGTTCTCCATGGCGCTCTCGTTGACATTTCACCAAGTTGTCATTCTACCCATTCCTCATTACCCCCTTGTCATTCAGTGCACTCCCTTGTCATTCTGTCCATTTCCCAGGCTGTCTCCCTAGCTCTCCACTTAATCCTTTGTCATTTCATCCACTCCCTTTTGCCACATGCTTGTCATTCCACCGGATTCTTCTAGCCCTCCTGCTTGTTATAATTTTACGCAGAGATCCTTGTCACTTCACAGTCTTCCTTGTTATCCCACCCAGCCCCATAGCCTCCTTCATTAAACCACTCTTCACTATGAAATGATTCCTTGTCATCCCACCCACTCCCTTGTCATTCTATCTGCTCCCCATGTCTCCCCCATTGTCAATTCACCCTGTCCTTTGTCATTCTACATATTACCCATGGTCATTTCCTTGTAATTCTTTCTAAAACATTGTAATTCCACTAAGCCCTCATGATTCTCCTTGTCATCCCACCAACTCCTTTGTCATTCAACCTGTTCCACTGGTCTGCTCCTCGTCAATCCACCCACTCACCATAGGGCTCCTGTTTATCATTCCACCTTTCCCCCATAACTCCCTCCTTGTTATTCCATGCAGTCCTTTGTTATTCTATCCATTCCTTTCAGCCCCTGTGCTTGTCATTCCACCAGCTCCTCACTGTCTTCTCATTGTCATGCCACCCAGTCACTTGTCATTCCGATTTTTCCTCTTGATCACTTCCTTGTCATTACAACCCATTAAAACCTATGGTCATTTGTGCTTTCCTATTATTTTCAATGGACATTCCATGCCATGCATTTTAGTATTCCCTCTTGCTCAAGTGCTTTTCCTGGAAGACAAAAAAAAAAAAAAAAGAGATGCCTGTGGTTTGAACACCTGCCTCAATGGACGCCTTTACATGGACAGCTACCCCACTTCTTCTCTGCCTCACTTCTGGCTGTTTAAAGGCAGCCTGCCAGAGTGCAGGCCAAGCAGAGATGGGGCAGGCTGTCTCTGCTCCAGGGCTTCCCCGCGGGTGGTACTCTGGAACATCCCAGAGCACCGCCGACAGACTGGGCAGCCCAACCCTGGGGCACCAGCCGGAGGTGGGGCTGCCGTCCATCTGCTTGGCAGACAGTTGCTGCAGTCCTGCTGTCTGATGAGGGTTGCCCCAGAAATGTCATAGTGTCACGGGGGATTTGCCTTCAATACTATGGTGTGGGGGACGGACACTGCATGGGCAGACCGTGAGCCCTAGCAGTCACTAGGTCCATTTAAAATGGATCCAGGCATGGCTGCAAACGAACAGATGTGGAGTTGCACTCCCAGACTTGCTCCAGGGTTGAGCATGCCCACGTCCATGCAAATTCTTTGTCTCAATGAAGACTTTGATTCCTTGCAAGCATAACAATGGGATCCAGTACTGAAGGCAGGACTGTCCCCACCAGAATCAGGACTGTTAGGAGTCTGATTCACCCTGCCCTATGCATCACTAGATGGCAGCATATAGCCAAATGCTGCACTGACCACCTTTATGTCGACAGGTTTATGTAAGTTAGCCATCCATTCCTGGACCTGTCTTTAGTTTATCCTTTATCAGTCCTTGAGTTTGTAACATCAGCAGTTATAATGAGTGTAATATCTTAAAAGATAAGTCCAAGATATAGGCCAGTAGGTAGTTCTCAGGACATGATTATTATTTCAGAATAAAATACTGCTTTGTTTAGATGTTGCAACATTTAAAGACTTTTGGTTTGGTTTACTGCATGGAGGAAAGTAGGGGTGTGCAGAGAAAAACAACATTTTTGTTTCATTTTCATTATTATAATGGCAATTGTTTTTGTTATTTTTTCATTGTTCATTGCTGCTTTTGTTATTTATTTTTGTTTTACATTGGCTTTCTGATAATTTCCAGTAATTTTAGGTATTGTTGGTATTTTTTTGGTAATTTCCAGAATTATCTGTACTACTGAAAATTACTGGAAATTGCCAAAAGTTACGGCAGATTACGGGAAATCATGGGTCAAAAGGTGCTCCCAAAAGGTCGGTATTTCCCAACAGACTGAGACCACCTGCTCCCACTTCAGCCGTAGTCTGGATCCTTGCTCAGGCTGCTCTGTTCTCCTCCCTCCCTCTCTACCTTGTTGATACACAGCAGACACAGCACAGTGAGCACACAGTGAATAAACATTTTCATTATATTTGTTATTATTTTTTTATTACAATAGCAAAATTTCCAGTATTTTTTGGCAATTTCTGGAATTTTCCAGAATTCCAGATACCAGAAATTACAAAAAACTACCAACAATACAAAAAATTACTGGAAATGACCGGGAAGCCAATGTAAAATGAAAATAAGTTTTAAAAACAAAAATGAACATGAAAAAAAAATGACATTTGTTTTTGTTATTGTGATAATAAAAACTAAATGCCCACCTCTAGAGGAAAGCATGCATCCTTCTGTATCCCTTTTTAGCTGGTGTCACTAGTGCTACAGGCAGATAATATATTGAAGTTTACCACTTTTACAGGCCTTGATTCATCAAGGTTGCTAACTTCATATTTTGCTTTAATAGTCTGCTCAGATGATTCAAAGTCAGCCCATGCTTAAGCCTCTTGCTGAACTGGGAACTTATTAGCTGCAATCGAGAAAGAAAAACTAATCATAATTATAATAAATTTATATAGTGTCCCCCTGGCCTTACATGGCACTCAGAGCATTTCACAAAAAGATAAAAACCATATAAACAATTTAAAACCATTTGTAGCAGGGGGCGGGAGTCCCCCAGGGCCACACATAGCACTGGGGTCACATTCAGGGGAATTAGCACACCCCCTACTATGCCATGTCTGCCTCAAGCATAGGCAGAACCCCCTCCTTCCTGGCAGGAGGTACCCTCTCAGGACACAACACAATCCAGAGAGTCTTAGTCACAGTCTTTTATTTGGACACCACCCGTGTCCAGGGTACCTGGGACTGCCGGCTCATCCGTCTCCACCCTACAGGCCCAGGTCCAACACTCAGGAGCACCTTAACCACAAGTCCAGGCCTTGGAGCAACCTAACCCCAAGTCCTAAAGTCCCTTCAGCCAGGCCTTACAACCCCAGGCTCTGGCCAAGCCTTTCCCCAGCCAAGAGGCTCCCTCCGGGGCATAGCCTCTGTACCTTGCCTGGGTCCCTGCTGGTTCTCCAGGCATCAACACCCTGGAGAGCATAGAGCTGCACAGCTCCTTTGGGTTATGTGGCTCCTTCATCTCCCTGACAGAGACTAAGTTCCTCCTCACTCAGCCTTCCTCTTATACAGGCAGAGTGGGCGTGGCCAGGCTTTCACGCCTCTCAGCCTTAAAGGGCCACCAACCCTGCCCGCTCTGTCACAGGAGATTCTCAGCCTGTTCACCCCACAGGCTTTTCCCCAGCTATGGGGTTGGCTCTACCACACCCCTAGGTGGGTTCAGCCCTCTATCTGACCCCCGCAGCCCCCCTTCTTAAAGGGGAAGCAGCCCCGCAAGACTGCTCCCTGCTACACCATTATTAAAATTTTTTAAATGGGGCAGGAAAAAAGGATAGAGTACATTCAGGGAAACCATCAGTGGATCCTAAAAGCACCTAGAGACAAAGTGGTTTGAATGATATCTTTTATTGGACCAACTGTTGGTGGAAATAATTAAGCTTTCAGGCCACACAGGGCCTTTCCTCAGGCATGTAGCATAGCCAAATGTAGGGCAGTTATATACGAGGGTGCATGGAATGTGTGGGAGTGGATAGGACAAAGTAGCAGGTGTGAGGGGTGTAAAGAGACAGAGATGTGCCCATCTTTTAAAAACAACTGTAAAATTATATATTGGTGTAGGAGAGAAAGAAACAATAGGTAGTGGATTGGGGGTAAAGAAGGAAACAGCTTATCAGGTGAAGGAAACGCATATCAAAGGAACTGGGTTCACAGTAATACAGAGGCTGAGTATTCAGCTGACAGAGTCGGTTACAGAGAGGGAAACAAAGTAGTTAGAATGATATCTACGAACTTGGTATAGAGGATCACAAAAATTAAATATGGAGTAAACTGTAAGGTAACTATAACAGATATAGGTTCCTGTTAAGTCCATTATTTTTGGTGTCATAATTTACAGATTTTTGTAGTGGCTAGAGAAATTTAGTTCTTTGTTAAGTCCATTGTTTTTGGTGTCAAATAAAGTTATGAATTTTAGGCCCTTTTCAAATGAGCTGGTGGTGATGGGGGGGATGGGTATTGGGTAGGCACCGTGGTGGGGATGAGTGGGTGCTGCGGTGGGCAGGCGGCCCATTACATGGACGTCCATCCACTTCCACGCACAGAGCATCTGCCATTGGTGCCCGTTGCTCCATGCGTGGGCGATGGGTGGAGTGTGGGAGTGCGCATGCACTTCCACACATCTGCTGTGGTGATCGCATGGACACCCCCCCACCCCCCACCCGCTCATGTGTCCATGCAAAAAGGGCCTTAGTTTCCAGATCCATCTTCTGAGGGTGTTTTGTAGGTTTCTTTTGAGGATGAGGACTGAGAGGTCTGATATGGAGTGGATGTGCTGGGAGAAGTGATTACCCACCATAGAGTCAGTGACCTTGTTTATAATTGTATGACTATGTGAGTTCATACATTGGTGAAAGGGTTGTTGGGTGTCGCCAACACCGTTTACATGGCAACATTTTGTGCACTGAATGAAATACACCACACTTTGGAATTCGTGGTTATAGTTGCATTGTATTTAGAATGGCTTTCTGTGGGAGGTGTTGACGGTGGTGGTAGTAGAAATGTGTTGGTAGATTTTGCATCTATGTTCTGGCAAGGTTTTGTTTCTGTTGATGTTGGGGTCTTCTGGGTGGTTGGAAGTTTGCTTTGGATGATCCATTGTGAGAGATTTGGGAGTTGTTTGAAGGCCAGAAGAGGTGGTTCAGGGAAGATTCATTTTAGGGTTTTGTCCCCATCAAGTATGGGTTGTAGCTGTTATATAATGCCACATATAGGTTCCAGAGTGGGGTAGTAGGTGACAACAAGGGGTGTGCGGTTAGAGGGTTCCTTCTTTCTGTATTCTAACAAATTCTTTTGAGGGATTTGGGTGGCTTGTTCTATAATTTGGTCTACTCCTTTGTTGGAATGTCCATGTTTTGTGAAAGTGGTTTTAAGCAGGGTGAGGTGAGCATCACTGGTTTGTTTGTCAGAGCAGATTCTGTGGTGTCTGAGTGCTTGGCTGTAGATAACTGATTTTTGGTGTGTTATGGGTGGTTGCTGGATCAGTGGAGGTAGGTGTGGTGGTCTGTTGATTTCTTGTGTATTGCGGTCTGTAGGTTGTCATTGTGCATGCTGGCAGATTCCAGGGTTAGTTTGATAGAAGGGTGGTGATTGTTGAGGTTGAAGTGGAATTCTAAGAGTGAATTCAGATTGTCTGTTCAGATTATGAATATATCATCTATGTATCTGAGGTATAGGAAAGGGTTGCTGTTGGTGCATTTTTCCAGAAATTCTTCTTCAAGGTGGTCCATAAAAAGGTTAGTGTATTGAGGAACCACTTTTGTGCCCATAGTTGTCTCCATTGTTTGTATATAGTGTTTTTCCAGATGGGTCCATTAGCAGCTATTAGCCAGACAGGATCAGGGAACATGATGGGAGCTGGGGGGAAAAAACAGGGAATGGATATCCCATTGTAACCTGTTGGGTGCTTCTCCCAAGCCACGGTGATTGGCCACTGTTGGAGACAGGATGCTGGGCTAGATGGACAATTGGTCTGACCCAGTATGGTACTTCTTATGTTATGCTTTTGTCACTGAATGTGAAGTTGTTGTGCCTAAAGATGAAATGGATGAGCTTTGCAATGTGTTTGGGATGGACATCAGAGATTTCTCTGTTGTCCTGTAGATATTTTAGGCCGGCAGAAATGCCATCTGTGTGGGCAGCGTTGGTGTATAGTGAAGTGACATCCATTTTCAGGTGCTTTTAAAATAAAATAATAATAATAATATTAATAATAATAATAAAGGCTACAAAATAAAATACAATACAAAATATAAAATATACAGGGAAAATAGAACTGACAACAACTCATGCCTAAAATACAAAAATAACATAAAATATTATTTCTCACTCCCCAGCTTTATGTTATTTACAAACCCCAGATAGAAAGCCACACTCTTGGTTATTTTCCTAGAATCATCCCTCAGGAGCAAACTCACGTAGAATGCCTGAGGTCTGCCTGGGTAAGAGGAAACCAGTGGGGTGATAAATTTTGTCCAGGTCTCTGAATACAGAGGGCAGTCTAGCAAGATATGTCCCAGTGAATCCACAGCCTTCAGGTTACATTTATAGAGGCGGTCAGCCAGAGGCCCTCCACTACGGCCAAGGGAAAGAAGTTCACTCTTGGCAGAAAGAAAAGTCTTCCAATATTATGGGGAATATTACCATCCAGATACGACATAGGTACAAACAAACCTCTTACAAACACCGGATACAACCCCAGGGCCCTACTCTCACCTAAGGTGGCACTCACTTCCTGTACATTTATATCTGCCAACCTTGTCAAAAGCAGTTTTTTGGCTCCCTTGTAGCCCAAGGGGGCCAGGGCCTTCGTACTAAACCCTAGGAGGTTTGTCTTTTTAATTACTGCTGCAACCCAGTAGTGCTTTTTAAAAGGTAAGGAGGGAGGAACTGAGATGAACATCTGGAGTGAGTGAGTTCCATATCGAGGGGCCCACCACAGCAAAAGCCTAATCGCCTGCCGACTTCAGACATGATGGAGGAACCAACAAACAGTGGGTGGTTCCTGAGTGCAGATACCCATCAGTGTGAGGTTCTAGAAGTAGGTCTTGAATATAGCCAGGGTCCAAACCATTCAGGGCCCTAAAACCCAGCAGTATGATCTTAAACTCAATCCGTTACTCCAAAGTCAATCAATGCAGAGAATGTAGGGCAGGTGTAACATGATCACGGCTGCTTAAACCAGAAAGCAGCTGTGCTTCTGTATTCTGAACAAGCTGCAAGCAATAGATAAGGACTGCTGGCAGCCTGTAAAAGAGGGACTTACAAAAGTCAAACCTCATCATGACTAGGGCATGAGTTACTGTGGCAAGGTCAGTGTGAGATAAATAAGGGCGTAACTTATGCAAATTGTGTAGCTGAACAAGCATTTCTGAACCACGTCTGACACCTGGGCTGTCATGTACAGAGCATGGTCAAAAATGGCGCCCAGGTTCTTTACCTGACCCACTCCCTCTACCTGGACCCAGCCACATTTAGGGGCTCGAGAGAGAGAGGGAAGGACATCCTCATATCGGCTGCTCCTTCCCACCAACATCACCTCAGTCTTCCCTGGAATGACCACAAGGTAGCTCCGATGCATCCAGGAAGCTATGTCATTCAGGCATTCCTCCAAGGCAGAGGCTGAGTTGGTAGGGCTCACAGGGCAAGAGATGTAAAGTTGTGTATCATCATCATACTGATGATACTTGACCCTGTGCCTGCTCATGAGATCCCTAAAAGGCTGCATGTACAAGTTGAACAATAGGGTTAAAGAACAGAACCTTGAGGGATGCTGCAATTCAGGGCATTTTTAAACGAGCGGGTCGCCGTCGCGTGACCCACTTGCGCAGATGAGACAGAAGTCGGGGACCATGCGCATAGAAGGCGGTCGTGCATTCTTTGCAGACTGCAAATTAAATACATCGATTGTGAGGTATTTAATTTGCGGTCTGCAAACAATGCGCAACTGCCTTCTATGCGCATGAGCCCCGACTTCTGTCTCGTCTAATCCCACCTTGTGGGATTTTGAAATATCGTGCAAGCGGGTCGCACAATGGCGACCTGCTCGTTTAAAAGCAGCCTCAGTCCCCTTGGGGATGATGCATATCCATCCATCACCCCCGATTGGTTCCTCATTAACTCATTTCAGCTTTTCAGCTGCTTCTATCTGACACTGAATTATTAACCCTGGCAGAGACGCTGAAATAACATCATGTTTCTTTTATATTTTAAAATATCCAGTATTTAAATTGACAGAATACCTGCCTGATGGGATATGAATTTGAACAAAGGCTGGGGTAAGCAGGATGGAAAGCTCCATTTCATACAAGCCTTAAACAAAACTTAGTAGCAATGTTAGCATTTTTCATTATCAGCAAAGGCCTATCGGTACATTGGACTTTTGTATTATCTTGCAAATTTTTAAATTAAAAAATGGAGATAAATAAATGGAATAAGACTGCCAAAATATACCTCCTTAGGCAAATGTTACTTGGAGCTATTTGAACAAACGCAACTGATATAAAATAAACCCCTGGGAGAGATTTTCTTTCACAGTTACGTTCTTCCTAGGGAGTGAGCACAGACAACTGCAGTGGAAAAAAGAGTGCTCTGGGTTCTGACTATTGCCCTGATTGTAGGGCTCAGCAATGCCTTGATGGGTAAGTGAACTTGTTCAAACTCTCATCTTCAGTGGCTGTAGCCAGGTGGAGGCTGTAGAATGCGTGCTCATTAATAGTATTATGTTATCAGTGGAGTATCAGCAATGTGCCTGGTGCTGAACAGTCATGATTAGAGACAGGGCCTTACAATCTAGGATGAGCAAAGGCAGGGCGGGGTGGGGGGGGAATGGGGATGTAGGGAGAGACGGGGTATTTTCAGATGTTACGAGATCACGCTCAACCACGGTGAATCCCCACATGGTGATTGTGATCCCATAACATCTGTTGGGGGGAACAGAAGCTCCCCCCCAGATGTTCACCCCTGTGAATCACGGGGGGGATCACATTCAACATGCAAACGGAGGTCCTGGCCGGACCATCTCCGTTTGCATGTCGAATGTGATTCCTCCCCCTCCCCCGTGATCAAGGGGACCGTAACGTCTGGCCCCCTACCACGGGCCGGAATCAGCGGCAGGATTCTGGGCTGTGGTCAATGCGGGTGGGTGCTGCGGCTGCATTGGCCGCGGCACCCACCCGTCTCCCAAGAGGGTGGGCGGCCTAGAGAGCGTGGGGGGGCGGGGCCATGTGGCTGCACGTTGTGCCGCGCGGCCCCTCCCCGATTCCCCGCCGGGATCAGCCGGCACGTCTGTTGGACGTGCCAGTTTGATCCCGGTGGGGGATCAATGGGTGATTCCGTGACGGGGCCAATACAGGCTCTGTCACATCTGAAAATACCCAGGGATACATTTGAGAAGTAACTGCACATGTTTAGCTGTTACCAGGAGAGGAATGGGAGAAGCAGCAGCAACCAAGCAATCTATGGAGGGATGTGAATGTTGGGAAGGAATAGAGAACATGATTCAGGGAGGGAGTTTTAGGTATAGAAGGGAGTATGGGGCAAGGGACAAAGAAAGGAAGTATGAGATACTGGCAGAGTGATGATGGTGACAGAGAGGGAGTGAAGTTTTGTGTGGGAACATGGCAGGAAATGATGGCAGGAAGATTGGTAGTGGCAAGGCTCTGATGGACCTTAAAGGTGAGCTTACGTATGTGATTTTAGTTATCTGAATGGAAAAAATCAAAATTAGGAATTCTCTGGTATTTTAAAAACTGACCGTGTGGATTGCTTGACATCTAAAGATTTAGGATTCAGTCTTTAGTGGAAATTTAATTTCAAGTGGGTCTGAGTTTGTGGCAATAACAGTTGCAGACATCTCTCCATGTAGGACCAAATTCTGCCTTTGGGTGCATACATGCTACATCCACTGGCTTTACCATTGTAACATACATTGAAGGGAAACAATTTAACCCGAAGATGGAATTACAGACCTTGTGAAATTATGATTAATATAGCATTGTTGTGATCACACACTAGGAAGTGTGTGAACAGGCTATTATGACTCTTCATGGTCGTAGCACATATTTTTGTGTTTGTGAGTATCCTCTTTTAGAACTGCCTGATAATACTGCTCATTGAACAGATTGTCCTGGACACAATAAAATGAAGAGAGACACTCCCAAATTTAGACAAGCTTAATAATTCATAGCATTTAGAAAAGATTGCCAGTCATGCCAAGTTACGTAGTAGTCTTATTGTGGCTAGCATAGATAATCACCTGAGAACAATAATTTATGTGCAGAGAAACCTAATCAATTTCTTGCATTTTTTATGTATGCATAACAGTATTTGCAGTGTATTAATAGTTGAATTATCATTTAAAGAAACAGTAGATACATTGTTACATTGCATTTTGTTTTAAATAGCTCCTGGCCGATGTGATGTGCAACCAAGATCAAGAGAAAATTGTGGATATCCAGGCATTACTGAAATTGAGTGTAGTTCAAAGCAATGTTGCTTTGAATCCAATGTCCTTGATGTCCCCTGGTGTTTCAAACCGGGTCCGGAAGATGGTTAGTAGTCATGTTAATCATGTCTAGTGTTCAGTGGAGGACTGGGACCTAAAATGAATTCTGGCATTTTCAGTAATGTGGCCCCTATCATTAGAAAAAGGCAATATTGACAAAACCCCCATAAGCATTCACTTTTAAATGTGTGTAGGTGGGAAATGACCCCCAACAGTACTGGCCCTTCTGGCATTTGTCAGAACTGCCAGATGGCCAGTCCATTACCGCTAGTGTTCACTGTTTAACTTTAAAGATATACATACTTATTTGTTATATCATACATAGCATGGTCTTGAGAGGTTCTGAGGACCACCTAGGAAAGTCAATACAGGGTGATTTCAGATGTGCCGGGGCGCCCATTGGTCCCGGCATGGAATCAACATTTGATTCCCCTGCGGAATCAAAACGGCCTGTCAACAGACGTGTTGGTCAATTCTGGAAGGGAATCAGGGGAGGGGGCGGGGCTGCACAGTGCAATGTGCGACCACACAGCCCCATCCCCCCACGCTCCCGAGGCTGCTTGCCCTCTGGGAGATGGGCGAGCGCAGCAGTCTCTGCGGCCGCAGCGCCAGCCCACCCCCGGGGTATTGACCATGGCCCAGAAGCAGATGTGACGTTACCACGGTCAACCATGGTGAATCTCACCGTGGTTGACCGTGGTCATATCATGTCTGTTGGGCCAAAAAATGATTCCTGCCGGGAGTTCACCCTCGGCGGGAATCGCTTTGATCACGCTTTCAGAGGTCCGGCCGGCCGGATCTGCAAAAGCATGGTCAAAGCGATTCCCGCCGGGGGTGAACATCTGGCCGGAATCACTTTTCAGCCCAACAGATGTTACGCCATCATGGTCCCCAAAGGGGGATTCACCGTGTTTGACTGTGATAGCCTAACGTCTGAAATCACCCACAGCCATATAATGGATGGTAGCTGAGCCCTGAGTAATTGCAGCTCAGGGGGTCAAAATTTTCCACAGTGTCACAAAAGCAGTCAGGTTGGACATTTGTAGCCATAATGAATAGGCATGTTTGCAATGGGGAGGAAATGCTTTCAAATCTTTTTTTACACTTATCCTGTAAAGTTATTTACATCTCTTTCTTAATATTTAATAAGAACAAGTACACTTTTGGCTGAATTTTATTCAGTTTGGTTCTTAATTATCTTCATCATTCTCAAATTCCTCGGTTAAAAACAAACATGACAGCAGATCGCTGTGCCCCACTTTGGCCCTTTTTAAACGGACTGGAGTAGGTGAGGGGATGGGTGTGCAACCGCGGTGAGTGAAGATGGGTGGGGTGTGTGCGTGATCCTGTGCTATACCCACCTCCACCCACAGAACATCAAGCATTGGAGCCCATTGCTCTGTGGGTGGGTGATGAGTGGAGATGGATGGAGGTGGATGTAGTGTGGGATCCCGCACCCACACCCATCCCCCGTGACATTCACACAGGGCCTTCCACCCACTATGCAGCAAAACTGCATAGAGATGGGTGGGGACATCTCGTGTGAAAAGGGCCTTTATTATGCTTTGACCTGGACCACACCTGTACGTATGTGCAGGCACCGCCAAATGTTGGCCTGGGGTTGCCCTGCAGAATGGGGGGAGACTAGCCTTGATTCTGACCTTGGGAAGCATATTTTTGTTGTTGGGACTACGAAAAGCACTGTGAATAATGTTATCACTAATTTTACTTTTTTGTTTTCTTCATCTAGAATGCCAACTATAAAATGAGTCTTCTCCAAAAACCTGCTACACTACCCAGCATTGTGGAATTTAATCAATAATTGCAATAAGGCAAGGCAATGCAATCTACCCAATGCAATATGGAAAGAGTTTATTTTAGACCTGTGGTTTCTATTCAGAAAATTAGATTGCAGCTTCTCATTCCTTTTCTGCTCTTCAGATATTTGCAACAATAATGTCTGAAGTAATGCCTTAAACAATAAAGGAAGCAAAGCAAAAAACAGCAAAATGTTTCTTAGAGAGCGTGTGGTTGCTGTGCTGGTCTCAAATGTAAGAAAGAGGCAAAGTAGTTCAGATGATCTCTTCTATTGGACCAACTTCTGTTGGTGAGAGTGTGCTTGTTTTGCATTAGTATTGAAACAAATAGTGGATTCTGTATTTGTAGATACTATTCACATTTTTTGATAGATTCCTGAATACCTGAATAATACTCACAACCAAAATGGAAATCCACATATCTGTTTGTTTGTTTGTTTGTTTTTGGCTGTTTGGTTATTTAGTCATTCAGTTCTTTGATTGTTTGGCTACTTCATTTCTGCCCAACAGCCAAAATGAATAGCTGAGTAGTTGAATAAGAAAATATCCAAATAACTGAAATGGATATCGGACAAAGATGGACCCGAATAGCAGATATTATCCACTTTGGTGAATATGGTTTTAGGGTGTTTTCCCACATTACTAAATGTGCACCATTTGTCTCCACAAGAAACGGTGAGAATTAAATGCTGCACAGCTTTTGTCACATGGTAAAACAAAGCTGTGTGGCTCAGTGGAGGACAGAGAGCAGTAAAATTGAGCTCTGCATCCTCTGCATGATCGGCACCAAAGCCGCGTGGCTTTGCTTTCTCATATGACAAAAGCCACACAGCATTTACCTCTTGCAGTTCGTGGAGGCAAATGGTGTGCATTTAGTAATGTGGGAAAGCGCCCTTTGTTAAGTAAAATTGTAGGGTATGATATGTACTTTTCACGTAAGTGTTTCTTTCCTCTTTTTGTTTGTTTTCCCTTCTCTGGAAATTGGGGTGTCTTCAGACGTTACGAGATCACGCTCAACCACACTGAACCACGCTCAACCCCCCCGTGGGGCCAAAGGGCCCTGAACGTCTGTTCGGCGCACGCCAGATGTTCATCACGCTCAATACCCACATGGGGTCTGTTTCAACCACGCTTCCCGGGCTAGCCGGGGGAAGGTCCCGGGAAGCGTAGTCAAATGAACCCCCACCGGGAACCAATGAAAAGTAACATCTGGATGCCAACCCCCGAGCGGAATGGAACGAAACGAGCCCCAGCCGGGGATGAGGCACGCAGCGTCACTGCCGGGCAACCAGAAACAACACAAGCACCGGAGGGAGATTTAAAGCGAAATCGGCAGCAAGCAAGCGTGGCGGGATGGAGCGAGGAGGGAGGCGGAAGAGAGCGGAGGCAGAGACAACAACAGTGGCGGGCCAGGAGGTGGAGGAGGTGCAGGCAGGCCCAGAGATGCAGGTGGAGGGGGCACATGCGCAGGAAGGGGGCACACGGGAGC
>QEPC01001673.1:1293417-1343314 GCA_003113815.1 Sphenodon punctatus | reverse complement strand
CGGAGGTCTCTCCTTTTCCCACCAGCCCCGGTCCGAAGGCCAGGGTAGTGGCGTAGGCCTCCTCCTCGCCTCTTTCTGCCACTTTCAACCCCTTCCCCCTCTCTCTCCTTCCCTTCCTTTGAGGTTCACTCTGTACGCCTCTACTCCCCTCTCCACCTCCGTGTTGTTGTCATCTACCGCCCCCCCCCCAGGCCCCCTCTCCTCCTTCCTCTCCAAATTCGAGTCCTGGCTCACCCTTTTCCTCTCTGATGACATCCCCACACTCATCCTTGGCAACTTCAATATTCATGTTGATGCACCCTCTCAATCTTGCATCACTCGCTTCCTCTCCTTAGCCTCCTCCTTTAATCTCCACCTCTGGACAAGCTCCCCCACCCACACTGACGGTCACTCTCTTGATCTCGTGTTCTCTAGGAGCTGTTCTGTCTCCGATCTCTCCTTCGAGCCCCATCCCATATCTGACCATTTCCTTGCCTCCTTCAACCTCTCCCACTGCACCCCCTCCTCTTCCCCATTTCCCCATGCCTTCCGCGATCTTCAGGCCATTATGCCCCATGACTTTGCCTCCTCCCTCTCTCCTCAGCCTTCTCCTCCTCCTCCTCCCCTGATTCTGCCATCTCCACCTTCAACTCTTCTTTCACTTCCACCCTTGACTCTCTTCTCCCCTCTCCTCCCGCCCGGCTCTCTCCCATAACCCTCGCCCTTGGCTCACCCCCACCATTCGACATCTCCACTCCTGCACCTGGGCTGCTGAATGCCTTTGGTGCAAATCCCACTACCACGCTGACTTCCTCCACTTCAAATTCTGCCTCTCATCGCTCAATTCTGCTATCTCCCTCACTAGACAGCAGTACTACGCCTCCCACATTGAGTCCGGCTCCCGGGACCCTAGCCACCTCCTCTCCACCTTTGACTCCCTTCTCAACCCCCCCTGTCCTCCTCCTTCTTCTTCTGTCTCTGCTCAGGATCTTGCTCTCTTTTTCACCTGGAAATTGCTTCCAAGTCCTCTCCCCCTACTACTCCCCCCACTTCTCTCCTGTCCTCCTTCCCTCCGTCCTCCTTGAGGAAATCTCCTTCCTTCTCTCCTCCTCCAACCCCTCCACTTGCCCCTTGGACCCATTCCTTCCTGCCTCCTGACCTCCATTCCCTCCACCGTCGCCCCTCCCCTCCTGCACATCATCAACCTCTCCCTCTCTACCAGCTCCTTCCCCTCTGCCTTTAAACACACCACTGTCTTCCCCATCCTCAAAAAGTCCACTCTGGATCCCTCTGAACCCTCCAATTACTGACCTGTCTCACTCCTCCCTTTTGCTTCCAAACTCCTTGAACGGGTTGTCTACTCCCGTGGCCTCGACCTCCTCTCTGCCAACTCCTCCCTTGACTAGGGATGGGCAAGCGCGGTTCAGATGTTCAGAGTTTGGACAGAACTCGGTTTGTCCGGACGTCTGAACCGAACATCCAAACTGAACTCTCGAATGACCGAACAGTTTGGTTGCGTTTGGATGAGTTAGGATGAGTTTGGGGGTAGGAAAAACGTCTTTTCAGGGCCAGAAAAAGAAAGTTTCAGTTTCGGTTTCGATGAAGTTTTAGTTTCGTTTGGTTTTGGTTTCGATGGTGCTATTTTTGACTGTTCGGCCAAGTTCGGCCAACCCGAACTCGGCTGAACCGAACCATTGAACCCGAACTCGGGTTTTGAACCGAACGACCAAATATCAGAACGTCCGAACTGCATTCTGTTTGCCCATCCCTACCCTTGACTCCCTCCAATCTGGCTTCCGCCCCCTCCACTCCACTGAAACCGCTCTTGCTAAGATCACCAATGATCTTCTTGTGGCTAAATCCAACCGCCTTTACTCTATTCTTGTCCTCCTTGATCTCTCTGCTGCCTTAGACACTGTCGACCACTCACTCCTGCTTGAATCACTCTACTTCCTTGGATTCCAGGACTCTGTCATCGACTGGTTCTCCTCCTACCTTTCTGACTGCTCCTTCAGCGTATCTCTTCCTAACTCCCTGTCCCTCAAGCCCGTAGCTTGGGATTCATCTCTTCCTAACTCCTCCCCCTCCTCCTCCTTACCCCTCTCGGTCAGGGTCCCCCAAGGCTCTGTCCTTGGCCCTCTCCTCTTCTCTATTTATTATTATTATTATTATTATTATTAACAAACATTTATATAGCGCCAGCAGTGTACCTGGCACTTTACAAAGTAATAAAATATATGCTGACAACACTCAACGCTCTCTCTCCACCCCTTCCCTTTCCCCCTCTGTTCAAGCTCATCTCACCAACTGTCTCTCCGATATCTCCGCCTGGATGTCTCAATGCCAACTCAAACTGAACATGGAGAAAACGGAACTCCTTATCTTCCCTTCCAATCCTTTCTCTCCCTCTTCCCTGTCAATTACCATTGACGGGGTCTCCATCGTCCCTGTCCCCCAAGCCCGTAGCTTGGGATTCATCTTCAACTCACACCTCACCTTCAAACCCCACAATGACTCCATTGCCAAATCCTGCCACTTCTCCCTCCACAACATTGCCAAGATCTGCCCTTTTCTGTCCTCTGCCCAAACTCTCATCCACACCCTAGTCATTTCACACCTCGACTATTGTAACCTCCTCCTCGCTGCCCTTCCCCGCTCTCACCTTTCTTCCCTCATCTCTATTCAAAACTCTGTGACCAGGATCATCCACCTAGCCTGTCGCTTTGACCATGTGCAATCTATCCTCTCCTCTCTCCACTGGCTTCCTCTTCCTGAGCGTATTCTGCACAAGCTCCTCATCTTCACCTACAAAGTCCTTCACAACCTCGCTCCCCCCTACCTTTCTGCCCTGATCTTCCTTCGGATCCAAGCTTGAGGACTCTGTTCCTCTTCCATCCCTTCCCTCATCCTCCCACACCTCCCCTGCTCCCCCAACTGCCTTTGTTCCTTCTCCCTCGCTGCCCCGCATGCCTGGAACTCCCTCACTGCCCTCATCTGCCTTGCCCCCACCCTCCACACCTTCAAGTCCCTCCTCAAAACCCACCTCTTCTGCTCTGTCCTTCCTAACTCCTGTTAACCATCCCTACCCAGGATTATCCCCCACCTGTTATCTGCAAACTCCCAATTTACTGTAACCAATCCAAGAATGTGTACCTGAGTTCTCGCATCCTCATGAATGTTGCATCCCTTGTCTCTCCCTCTGTTCCCCCTTCCCTGTCTCCTCTCCCATGTCTTTAGATTGTAAGCTCTCAGGCAGGGACCATGTCTATCTTATTCTTTATAAAGCACCAGGTACATCACTGGTGCAATATAAATAAATAAATAATAATAATAATAATAATAATAATAATAATAATAATAATTAATAATTAATAAGAAAGATTTGAAAACCAGAATAGATTAATAGATAGCACAAAATAACATAATGTTATTGGAATGAAACACATGTGAAAAATTTGATCTTACATCTATTTTCTTATCAGAGAAAGAAGGACCAAGGGATGACTACTACAATGGAATTCAGAACATTCTGGTTATTGGCCATTCTCCTTCTTTTAGGACTCATCATCCTGGCAAATGGAAAACATTCACCCTGTAAGTCTATATTTAATGAATAAAGTACCAAGGTATACAAGATTTGTGACTGTAACAGACTACCAAATTGATGGAGAAATAGAGTCAAACATATCTACTCTAAATTGATATGAAGGATGAATTTTATTCAAATTTCTGCTCTAGAGTAAGTCGTTAGAGGATGGAGTCGTAAACCAAGAAAGATTTTTCTCATTAATGAACTATTGTTTAGGGATGGGCGAACAGATTGTGGTTCGAGTTCGGCCATTCGGTTCGACTGCGTTCGTTTCGTCCGTTCGGTTCGCCCGTTCGGTTTGGTTCGTTGGTTCGAATGTTCAGTTGTTCGGTGGTTCGGATCGAACGTTGAGTTCGGATTCGGGATTCGGTTCGGTCGGGATAGGTTCGGTCTTTAGTTTGGTGTAATCGGGAACTGAAAATGACATTTAGTTTTTGAAATAAAAGGAAAAAACTAAAAAACATATTTCTGGCCATAACATTTTTGTTTCTTATTACTTTTTGATGATATTTAGGGAGATTGTACCCCCCAATGGAGCGCACCAAGTAGACCAACATTCGGAACGATTAGATAAAGGAAACTGATTTCAGAAGCAATTGAATATTGTGATTTTAAGAAAAGCTCCATACACATTCATGACTACAACTTCTTTATCTTGCATCCAATGTTCATGAAACTTGTGCATATTACATCCCTCTATATGCTTAATATTTCTGCCAATTTTAGGAAAGAGTGGATAAAGGGTCCCAAGGGTATAAGACATTAACCTGAAAATACATTTCCAGCTGTTACATTTTGATATTCCATTCTGTTTACAGGATATTTGACAGGAATGTATCAAATACCGTTCCTGCTATTTCAGCAAATGTACAGGAGATTTTGATAAAGGGAACCACTTCTGTTGGCCAATTTGCATCACAAACCGATCTTATACCACAGTGACATAAGAGAATCCCAGGCATAGGCCCCTTCTCTACATTTGTTGTACAGGCATATAAAATTGAGACCCTTTATAATATCTCTCTGATATTTGGCAGAGATGATCATGAAAGTGAAATATATAGTCCTGCCAAATTTCATGTACACTGGTTGGACTACAAAGATGTTATAATCAGACATACATTTATTTGTTAATTGCTTATACCACCAAGACCTTTTGTCCAATCCTTCTGAAATTTGGCAAAGATAGTTACTATGGGAAGGGGTATAAACTTAACATGTTTCACCTACATTAGATGTGAGGCAAAGAAGTTACAGCTAAGAATGTATATGTAGAATATTGCAAAATACAATAATGCAACTGCTTCTAAAATCGGATTCCTTTATCCAATTGTTTTGATATTTGGTGCACATAATGAGTTCTATTGAAGGTAGAGGCACCCCAAATTTCAGCCACATAGCTTAAAAAACAAAAAAGTTACAGCCGATAATGTGTTTTCCATTGAAACCAATGGAAATTCAATTCCGAACTCACCGAACGCATCCGAACCGAACGTTCGAATTCGAGTTCGGTTCGACCGTTCGGTTCGGTTGACCGAACTATTCGAGTTCGGTCCGAACTCCGAACTTCCGAACCGCGTTCGCCCATCCCTACTATTGTTATTGGGATCCAGTTCCTCTTTCAGATATGGTAAGTGCATTTAAGGTGAAAAGGGCTCTGACGGTCCAGACAGTCAAATGCACAAGTAAGAAAACTAAAGTGTTTTTCCCTCCTAAACTTTTCCAGGTACAGCTATCTTGATTCTGAAATAATACTTGTAATTATAATTAAACATTGTCAACCTCAGCTGCAACATTTATATCGATAATGCTCCTTTAATATTGCAAATGGAAAAATGAAAACAACCGACTGAAATAAAATAAAAAATAAAGAGCAGGGTTGAAAGCTAAATGTTTCAATTACTGACAATTGTGATTTTTTTTTTGTTACTGGCAGTAATATTTCAGTATTTTACTGACAATTTTTGTAACCTACAAAACTACTGAAAAATAAAGGCTACTGAAAACTAACACAACAGCGGGTTTGCCAGGTGTCTAACAATGCCTTAACCTGATCGCTGTGAATCTTTGCACAGTATTCCAAGTTCTAATCCTGGGAGTTTGCTCCATACCACAATGGTCCTATGTCAGAGTGGTCTGTGAATTAATGTAAATTCCACAATCAAAAAACTTTCAGTTTACAAGAAGAGTTAAGGCTCTTGGAAATTCAATCATGCACTAAAAAGCATAGAAATTGCAAGTTAAAGCTCCAGCCTTAACTTCCGTGCCATGTTAGCAGTAAAGACATTGTACAGTCTCACATATTGTGCTCACTTACAACTTAGGCTTTATGCACTCACACTTCGCCTTCGTCTTTCAGCCCAAATCCTCTTCCTCTTTCCATGCCATGTTATTGCTAACATAGCACGGACATTAGGGTGGTAGCCTTAGCCTGCAATTTCCATGCTTTTTAGTGCATGATTAAATTTGTAAGAGCCTTAACTCTTCTTGTAAATGAGAGGTTTTTTGTTTATGGAATATCCAAGTTTTTGTGTTCAATACAAATGCAATTGAAAAAATTTGTTCTGCTAGCGCAGTAGAATACTGAGCACCATAATCACTATGGGAGAAGGGCTTAGGGAAGGTTAAGGTGGAAGAGCTGTTCTTTTCAGTTTAGAAGGTTGTTACTTCCTTCAAATAGCAAGCAAGGCGAAACTGAATTTTTACTGGTAGCTCCCTGCTTTACTAAGAATACAACAACAACGGTTTGGTTTAAGCATTGCAAACTTCCAAAAACTGTTCTCTGTGATCTCTCTAGCTCATGGCTTGTACAGGAGTCTTCCACTCTATGTCCCGCTGTCAGAGCTCTTTTCCTTGTGCAACACTGGCCATTCTGCTTTCTAGGACCTCCCCCTGTACAGGACCCCCTGGCTAGTTCACTCCTTGTACAGGACTCCCTGACTCTGGTGTGCCCATGTACAGGACTCTCCACTTGGCATAATGATGCCCATCCTGCAGCTCTCCCCCTGTACAAAGCTCGCTTAATCAGTTCTCCTCTGTCCAGGGCTTTCTCCCAGCACAGTTATGGCCATTATTCTGCAGCTCTCTGTCTCTACAAGACTCCCATGCTTTACTCCCCCTTGGATAGGGTTCCCTTTCTTGCACAACGCTGCCCACTCTGCAGACCTTCCCCATGTACTGGGTTCCATATTATGCATCTCCAATAAAGCTGCTCCCTGTAAAGTGCTCCCCCTGTGCATGGTTTCCGCTGTGGAAGCTATTTATTAAGGCTCTTCCCTTATTCTTTCCCCTTAATGTCCCCCCCTTTGTGTATGCTCCCTCCCTCCCTGATCCCCCATAGGATTTCCCTCCCTGGGCTGAGGCTCACTCTTAGAGTCCTCCAAAGAGGACTACACTTGCCACTCTGCCCCACAGGGCTGCTCTGCACAGGACCCCAGCATTTCCCTGCTCCCCTCCTGCAGAACACCCACTATATCAGCCCAGAGCACCCACTTACCCCTCATTCCTTAGTGGGGTTGGGAACGTTGGAGGGAGAAGCACTGAAGGAAGAGTGATTCCATTCTACCTGTAGCCTCCTGTCCCTGTCTCAAGGATAAACCTTTGCCTTCTTCCTGCACCTGGGACCATCCCAGGCAAACTCCAGTGCTCCGTTCCCAGCCATGCCCCTCCAATGTGGTGCCCCATTAGAACTGCAGTCCAGGCACCCCACATTTTTGGAGGGGGAAGGGCTGTCACTGAAATGCATGTGCTCTGTGGTTCTGGGTGGGTTTAGGGGGAAAGCCTATTATCAACAGCCACCCCAAACATCACTGTGGGATTAGCTAGCTCTGTTGTTTAGCCATTGAGGCACCCCTGGCCCCCAAGCTGAGGATCCTGCTATGAGGGATCAGATCAGAATGACCTTCAGCTCTCTCCCTTCCACAGGCCTTGCCTCTTCCCACCAGATCTGCTCTAAACATGGCTGACCAGTGACTCACACTGCTCCCTGGAAGGTGCAGTTCCCTCTCTTTCCCCAGCACTGATAGGCTCTGGCAAGCAGTGCCTGCTGGGAGTTGTAGTCCACAGTATTCAAGACTGTTTGCTTTTAAACAGTCTCTGCATTACGAATAGAATGTTCACAAGCACTCCACACTCAGGATGGTCTTCATAGGCTAATATTGAATTTTCAAGATGTCATAACTAAAAACTACTAACTGGATTTAGTAAAAGTAAACCAAAGGCACACCTCACAGATCAAGATGGTCTAACCTTTGAAAAAACAGGTGTTCAAGTGAAGTTTCAAACCGTAATATCTCGGCTGGTATCTAACCGATTTGGGTGAAATTTGGGTAGATTGAACTGCTTACTCCAGTGATGCTTCAGCACAAATTGCATGACCCTACCCTTAATCATTCCAATTTTATAGCAAATAGAATGCTGGAGCTTTATAATGGAGGGTGCAACACACCTTAACTAATAAAGCACTTCCGCGCTCTAATAATGCTGCCATTTCCCAATGGCCCTTGAGGCTTTCTGACAGCCATTGTGATTGTGGGCTGGGATGGACTCCCAACTGGAAGTGTTTGGAGTGCCAATTCATGTTTTGTCTCCACTACCATTCATTTTCGGGGCTAATGCTGATGGAGCATCACTGGCTTGCCCATTGATACAACATGACTGCCCCAACCTGGGAAATTAACATACATGGGTTAAAACTTTTAATAGCAAATTTTACAGTTAACTTTTTTTTTCTTATTGAATGTCCATAAAGATAGGCTGTTTGTACATGGACTGCCCCCTCTCCCCCCAACCCCCGCCGTTTGGTGGGGTGGTTCAGGCGGTTGTACGGCGAGGGGGCAGTCCATGTAAACAGCCTCTGGTAGGTGGGGTGATGAGTGTACAGCGGGTGTGTGCCCGTGTAAATGCTATGGGCAGCAGGTGTTTGTATTTGCATGCTCCCTCCGCATACCCACCAACACCTGCCGCACACCAACCCACACCCATCTCCAGTCACAGAGCCCTCTGACAGAATGGAGAAAGCTCCATGGGTGGAGATGGGTGTCGGTAGGTGTAGGTGTGTGTCCGTCCATGTAAGCGGGTACACACCCACCTACGCCTGCCGCGCCAACACACACATCTCCCCACCCACCCAGGTTTGTGTAAAAAAGGCCATACTGAAGTCTAGACACATGGTAGGGAGTAACCTGGGCTTTCTTTTAAACAGATGCATGCCAATGTCTCATGGATGTCAAAGAAAGAGTGGATTGTGGGTACTCAGGTATCACTGCAGAGGAATGCAGAGGAAAGGGATGCTGCTTTGATGCAACTGTCCGGAATGTTCCTTGGTGCTTCCAGCGTTCCGGAGAAAGAGGTAGTATTTCCAGGAGAAGGGAGTCTGTTTCTCCTGGTATGAAAACTTGAAGGATTATTGCTGATGGGAGATACCAGAGTTTGCAGATTGGCCTGTACTAGGCATGCCAAGATAGGGTCTGGGCTTGAGTTGTGCAGAAGGGACATCATTCATTTTTTTCCCCACTTTCCTTTTAAAAATCCATTCGTTTTGGGATTTTCATTTAAAACCCATTCATTTTCATAACATATTTCATATTAAAACTATTAAAAAAAAAACCAACAAACATTGGGCATGCACAAAATGGCCACTACCCACCAGACCATTCTCCACACGTGCACTCCCTCCCCAAATGGTGGCAGAAGCATCACTGTCATTTTGGAAAAGGGCAGTCAGTTTGCACATGTACAGTGGCCAATTTGTGCACGAGCAATTATTTTATAATTAAATATATTTTTTTAAAGAAAAAGAATTAAAGAAAATGAATGTTGTTTACTTATTCATTTGTTTTGGGGTCTTTAGTTACTAAAACAAATGGGACTCTGTTCTTTTAGTAACTTTGAAAACAGAAATGAACTACACATCCCTAGTCATGGCAGAGACTCACTGCTTGCAAGATATTTTAGAATAAACTACTTGTCTATAAGAACAAATTATTCTTATAAAGGAAATGAAGGTCCCTTCGATCACTGCTTCGGGTACTTCCCAGATTTTCTAAAAGAAGAGTTATATGTCTGTTGACAGAATACAATTTGAATGATGGATGTTTTTTTAATTTTTTCAAACATTTAGCAACAGTTGTTGAATTGATTCACAAAAGTAAAATCCACACAGATTAGCAGCACCAAACCCTGTGTTCATGCTCTCAAACCAGATACTGAGGAAAAAGGGGGTAAAGGTTGCACTATGATCCCATGTTCACATTTTTCTCCACAACTTGAAGGACTAGAGATGGGCAAATGCGGTTCGGAAGTTCGGACCGAACTCGGTCTGTTCAGTCGACTGAACCGAACTTCCAAACTGAACTCGAATTTCAAACCGAACTGAACTGAATTTCCAAACTCCGTTCTGTTTGCCCATTCCTAGTGGCAACATACACCAAAAACCCTGCTTTTGAATGGCCGAACTTGGTTTGGAAGTTCAGAATTCGACCGAACTTGGTCCGTTCGGTCGACCGAACCAAACTTCCAAACCAAACTGAATTTCAAACCGAACCAAACTGAATTTCCAAACTCGAATTTCAAACCAAACCG
The DNA here is from genome assembly GCA_003113815.1 of Sphenodon punctatus. NCBI lineage: Eukaryota > Metazoa > Chordata > Lepidosauria > Sphenodontia > Sphenodontidae > Sphenodon > Sphenodon punctatus. Next base: position 1,333,164 of record QEPC01001673.1, on the reverse strand, counting down.
AACTGAACCGAATTTCCGAACTCCGTTCTGTTCGTCCATCCCTACTAGAGACGTATGCTTTTTAAAAAGAAAAGCTGAAATTCTCTAATAGTCACATGCCTCCAGGAATGCCACGATCAGATTATACTGGTGCTCTGTAGTCTGCGCTGGCTTCCTATAGCTTTCCGGGCACAATTCAAGGTGATGGTTTTGACCTTTAAATCCCTAAATGGTCTGGGCCCCACATATCTGAGAGACTGCCTGTCCCTCCATGTCTCACCGCAGCTCCTACGATTGGCTAGGAGCACCTCCCTGTGAAAACCATTGGTTAGTCATATAGCGAAAGCTCGCAGGGGGATATTCTTGGTTGCTGCCCCAATGCTATGGAACTCCCTTCCCCAGGAGGTTTGGTTGAGGGCAAGTCTGAGCATCTTCCAGAGGTGATGTAAGACCTTTCTTTTTGTAAAGGCCTTGGTGGGCAGGGATAGGGGATGAGGGGTGTTTTCTGGGTGGTTTGGGGTAGAGTTGTGAGGGGCGTTGGAGAGGGACATGGGGAGGTGGTACTGGGTGTTTTTTGGGGGGTTGTGGGATGGTTGGATTTTGGGGGCGGGTGTTGTATTTTGCCTTTATGGAATGTTATGTTTTTATATATGTTGTCAGCCACCCTGAGCCTTTGGGGAAGGGTGGGATAAAAATCTAAACAAACAAACAAACAAATAAATAAATAAATAACTCCCCCTCCAAGTATCACAAGATTTAAATGAAAACCAGAAACAACCTGATCCTACTGAAGTGTCTGATAATGCTCCCATTGACTTAAGTAGGGTCAGGATTGTGCCAAAAATTGGCAACACTGTTTTCCCCCCTGAAACATGAATCCTTTGTGTGGGTGAGGGGGATCTATGCCAAGTATCTGTCCATTCCCTTAATCCCCCTTTCTGTTGTAATTACTTTCCCCTGTTCTGTGTCATGTAACCTTAGAATGTAACTAAGGAATAGATTTCCAAAAAGAAAGGGTGTTTTCAGATGTTACGTGGTCCGGATTCACCACAGTGGATACCCAGTGGTGGTGAACCGAACAACCACCCCCCGTGATCAAGGAGAGCCCTGAACAGACGTGACGGGATCGGGACCACGGAAGGGAATTGGGCTGCCAGACTACGGCCCGGGGCAGTGCAACAGACGTGACGCCAATTCCCGGCCATGGTCAAAACAACCACAAGGCACCGGGGAAGGGCGGGACACAGACATGGCCGGCTGAGGGCAAATGAAGCCAGAAGGGACAAAAGGGAACACCCACACAAGGGAAATGGGAAGGGGGGGGAGAGGGAGAGGAGCCGCCGAGGTACCACACACAACAGGCACAGAGACATCGAGGGCACAGTGGAACACAGAGAACAAACACACGCCTGGATGCATACACATCCACAGGGGAAAGGAAGGGAAGGGGGGACACAGAGGGAGAGACAACACACACGGCACAACGGGCATAGGGGGAAGGGGGGGCAGTAGGACATGGAAGGGGGGGGATGGCCCAGGGGAAGTACCGGGCATGGGGAATGGCAGTCAGACCCCCAACAATAGCACAGCCCGCACGGGCACCCCCACAGCTACACAGTCAGTTCCAGAATGGGGGGAACCCAAAAGGTTGGGGTATAGGCACAGGGGGAGGCCACACAGAACAGGCAGTGGCACGGGCATGGTCCAGGAGGCACACATTGACCCCAAGTGCCGGCGAGGGTGCCATGGAGGGGAGGCAGGAGAGCCAGAGCCATGCAGCCGGTCCAAAGGCACAACCCCCACCCCCGGGAGGTAGCGGGGAGATGCAGTCCAGGGCCCCAAGAACCCCGAGGTCACACAGACACCCGGGGGGGGGCTGGGGCATACGAGGGAGTGCAGGCAAACAAGGATGGTCAGGAGCACCCAAGGGAGCCGGGGGGCACTTCGGAGAGCTGGACATGGACACTGGAGAAGGCAGCCATGGAGGGAAACAACAGTTGCAGAGGCAGATGGGGGGCCCCCAGTGGGGCCCCGGAGCTACAGGCAGGGGCAGCGGAACCCCGGGAAGCAGGCAGCACAACAGCATGGCCGGGACATCAAGGAGGGAGCCGGAAGCAGACTATGGCAGCAGGGTAGAGGCGGGAGTTCACAGCAGGGCCAGCAACAGGGGCCGTGAAGGCACAGGGAGTCTCACAGCCAGCTGCAGAAGGCCACGAGGGGGCCAGGGGCTGGGGGGCCCACCAGGTGAATGAAGTGCGGCCAATGAAGCATGCCCTGGCAGTACCCCAGCACAGACATGGTGGGCGATCAGGTAGTACGCCTCGAATGGATCCTACATGGAGAACCCCAACTGCACATTGGAACAGGACCACACACCTGACAGTGCCGCCAGCTCCGCTGTGGTGGGCTCAGACATGCAGAAGTCAGCAGCAGGGGGTCACGGAAGGTGGCCGAGCTCCAAAAGCAGGTGATAGACCGCCCCATGAGAGCGCTGATACTCATGGGCCCCATGAACACAGCCAAAGTAGGACATGGCCAAGGCAGGGCCCCCATCTGCCAGACAGACCGTGTAGGCAGCCAGGCTGCACACAGACAAAGCAGACATGGTCTCCACCGCTGACCACCCCACATGCGAGCACCTCATCTCCGGAATGCGCCCATCGGGAAAGGGAACCAGCCCCAGCGTCTCAGCATGCAGCCCGAAATCGTGGGTGCTCGCCTCATAGCCAAAGTAACGAAGGCCAGAGTTCAGGCTCACCTATGCACTCGGCAGGCTGTCTGGGCAGCTCAGGAGCAATTGCACGGCTGGGGTATGCCACAGGTCGCACAGGGCCATGGTCTCACGGAAGGTCCACGTATGGGGGGCCCCATGGGGGCCGGGACCTGGGAGCCCGGTGGAAGAGCAACCAGCCATGGTCCAGCAAACCAGGGGGAATGACACCACGGAAAGGGGGCCCCACATTCCCCGGAGGGGTGGGAGGGGATGCAGGGGAGCCCCAAGACCAAGCGATAAGGCCACAGGCCGCAACAAGACATGGCAAACAAGTGAGGCATGGGGTGCGGACCCAGCACAGCTGCAGGAACCAAGCACACAGACAGGACAGCCGACACACTAATCAGGACAGCAAGGACACAGTTTTGCCAACACAGAGAGGTGGGAGGTGATGACAGCAGTAATGCAGCTGCCGCCAGCACACCCAGGCACATGCTGGTCCATGCGCAAGGCCACATGCAGGGACAGGAGGTGTGCCCAATGGGCTGCCCCAGCTGCCCCAGCCCTCTCGCCCTCCAGGAGCCACCTGGGCCAACTGGGGTGTGTGTGTGGTGGTCGCCCCGGGACGACACGGGTGCCCCCGACTGGTTGCCAGGTCACGACCTGGGGGTGGGCCAACACGTGGCCCAGGCTATGACGAGGCCAGTTGCACCCCACCTGGGTCAGCCGGCACCATGGAGCAAGGCCGGTTGGGCACCTGCGGGATGCACCTAGCGCTCTGTGCTGAGTGGTACCACTTGCACACTGATCAGCTACACCTCCTGACTGCAGAGGTGTACCTGGGCACCCGCCTGCGGGTTGGCATGGCCTGGAGCGCTGCTAGGGCCCGGAGAGTCCACCATGGTCGCAGGCGCTCCCTGGCCCGCCTCAGGGCCCAGCGGGTGTCCGGGGTGGATCGGCAGGCCCTGATCCATGGCCTGAACAGGGCTTCTGCACTCCATGAGGTGGCCATGTGCCTCCAATGGTGAAGGGAGACCATGGGGCATGCTGCCCAGCTCGCAATTCCCATTGCCCGGCGGGTATGGGTCACGGAGCGGGCACAGGGGTGGAGGTCCCAGGCGCTAGCTCAGTGGAACGAGGCCGCCTGGAGGGCGCACTTTAGGATGGACAGGCTCACCCTACTGCGACTTGCGGAGCTACTCACACACTGGCTGGAGTGACAGCACACCCCCATGAGGACCCCCATCCCCATGGTCCAGCAGCTGGCCATCGGGGTCGGCCAGTGGGTGACCATCGGGTGCCACCCTGGCCAAGCATATCAGCTGGGAGGCCAAGGTGTGAGGGCGCTCAACCTCGACCCAACCTCCCTGGGGTCCCCAATGGCTCCCTGTGCGAGCCCCTTAATAGCCATCGGTCCGCCCCCACCCCCGAGCCCATGAACAGACCGAAGGAGGCAGTTGTGGTGCCCTGACATTTATTCCTTCACCCGAGTACATGTTCGCCCTACACCACCTCCACCACCCACCGCGCAGGTTCCGTGCCCCCCTTCAGACCGCCCTCCCCCTTCCCCCATCCCCTGCATCTCCAGGGCCTCCCCCTCGCCCACCCTGTGGGCACCAAAGAGCTCTGGGAGATTCCCTCCCCCCCACTGTCCATGTTCCCAATGGTGTCCTGGGAGGCCTCGGTGTCCTGAGGGGCAGGCAGTGGTGGGAGGGAAGGAGGGAGGACCCAGGGCCAGAGGGCCCCCCCTCGGTGGCTGCTCCCTCCAGAGGCCTACAGGGACCGGGAGGTAGATGCGCAGCCCCAGCTGGCATGGCGGCAGTTGGGGAGGCTGTCACGGAGAAACATAGGGTCACACACATGTAACACAGGACTACATGTAGACTACAAGTCTGGTAAATATGTAATGCCAAAGGTTCCACACGTATGTAATGTTACAATACATGTAGACTACAAGTCTGACAAATATGTAATACAAAAGGTTCCACATGTATGTGAAAGAGAGAACTGTAGAATCCAGATCAGAGATGTAACACATGACAGTCTACAGGAAATACAAACAGACAACAAAATGGGTACTGAAGGTCTCTCGACAGACAGCCCTGTTGAGATGTAAATTTACTTCCATGTTTGCTTGGGTTGACTACGTGACCTGACCCACGATTCCCCAAAGGTGAGAACAGAGACAAAGACTATTTAAATGAGCCAGTAAGTCACCTAGAGGAAGCTCATTCCTACAGCCATCTTGAGATCTGATCTACATGTGAAAGTCTGCCAGCCAGCAGCTAGACTGAGGAGACATGGACTGAGAGACAGGATTTTGCTCTCTACCAACTAAGAAGCCGGACCCAGTCGTTTACACCAAAGAACTGAGAGAAACTTATGGACCTGGGTAGGGTAAGACGTTTACTTAGGAACTCAACCAGTATAAGTTAGGAATGCGTTATGTTTACCTTTCATTTCTAATAACCACTCTGTATCAACTATCAATAAACTTACTTCTTATCTTTATGAAGAAGTGGCAGTGTCTAACATTGGAACACAAGTGAGCAACAAGAGCCCTCAAGCTCTTGTGAACCCAGAGAGTAAAGAGTCTGTAAACGGGAAGGATTGGGCCCTTGTGTGACAAAGGAGTTTCATTGTGGCACACTTGAATTAGCCAGAGAGAGAAACTAGTTCAAGAGAACTGTGCACAAGGGAAACTGAGTCACTCAAACCCAGTAAAGTGGGGGTGCGGACCCCCAAACCAGTGACAGAGGTGGTGGGGGCACCGAGAGGCCCATCATCGGGGCCTGGGCAGGCAGGGTGCCCGGTGAGGTGGCTGCCATCACATAGGCACTCATGGTGCCGGCATGCAGGAGCAGCGAGGTCCTGATGTTGTGGGACCTATCCATTTTTGCGGATTGCTCCCGCACCATCCCCTCGATGGCCTGTTCCAGCCGCCCAAATGCCTCTCCCTGCCTGCTGTGGTACCGGCGCTCCCGCCTCTGTTCCAGGCACACCTCCACCTGGAACCTCCGGTCCCTTGCCTCTGCCTGTTGCAGGGATCGCTCTGTGGCCGCCTCCATGCGATCCACGGCCGCTATCATCTGCTCCCCCTGTTCTGTGGTGGTGCGGACTATGTCCTCTGCCTGGTCCTCCCTCCGGCGCTGTACCCATGCCTGGTGCTTTCTCATCCGTTGTGCTGGGGACATGGCTCCGGGTTTCTGGGGCCCCTCAGGCTGCCCTGTAGAGTACACAGATGGTGCTGGTTAGCCACCCTGGCTGGCTACCCCCTGGCCAGGGACATGGCTGGGGGTTCATGACCTCCCCAGACTGGTGGCTGGCCCCCGCGACTTTCCCCAGCACCTCGGCCCCCCCGCCCCACATGACCCGGGTTCCCCTCCCGGCCTCCCTGCCCCCCCCTCCATGCCAGTGTGCCTCACCTGGGCCCTCTCACTGCTGCCAGGGCTGTTCCCCACTGGCCTCCTCGTCCTCCTGTGGCTGGTGCTGTGGTGTGCCATGCCCTGTGGGGACATGGTGTGTGTGTGTGGAGGAGGGCTGTAGGTGTGCCCTGGCAGCCCCCCGGTGCCCCGTTCAGTGGTCTGGGGTGTCTGATGTGGACGGGGCCTTCCCCCTGGCCATGTCTCCCTCCTCCCCCCCTTGCCCCTGGTCTGTCTCCCCTCCCACCTGCTCGCTTACCCTCGATGTCTGTCTCCGACCCCTCCAAGGCTGGCCCCTCCGTGTAGCTGGGGTCCCCCATAGACCACTGGCTGAAGGTGACCAGTGTGCCAGCCTCGGAGTCGTCCTGTCCTGTCAGGGGGTGGGGGCTCTCTGGGCTTGTGCTGGGGAGGGGCCTGCTGGTCCCTGAGGTCCTTGGGTATTCCTCCTGGGGGTTGGGGGCCCTGGAGCCAGTACCTTCTTGGGGGGTGGCGAGGGGGTACATCAGCCTGCTCCCTACCCTGGACCACGGCACTCCCCACGAGGCGTGGGACTACTATGGAGCCCTTCATGTGGAGGATGTGGTCCAGGGCATCATAGTAGGGGGCGGTCCGGACTCCATGCCCGGACCACCGATTGTTGTCCCGAATGGCCTTGTACCCCCTCTTGAGTTCTTTGGCCTTCGACCAGCACTGTGCCATGGTCCTGTGATGCCCCACCACCTCCATTTCCCGCACGATCTCCTGGAACACGTGTTCATTGCACTGACTGAGCGTGAGCTCCAGTTGATGCTCCACGGTCCCCCAGATTCTGATAAAGTCCTGGGTCTCCCTGAGTCCCCATTGCCCCCTCTGTGGTAGGGCCACCTCCCTCGTGGTCCCTCCGGTTCCTCCTCCTCCTGCTCCTCCTGCTCCTTCTGCTCCTCCTCCTCCTCTGCCTGGGAAGCGCCCGTCTCCTCCGGAGGCTCGGGCTCCTGGGCCTGTTTCCGTGTCCGCGGGACGCCACCCCCCCGCCGAGCTTGCCGGCCGCCCCTCCCCCCTGGGTGCTCCTGTGCCACCGGGTCCCCTCCCCTTCGGTCCCCTTACCCGTTTTCAGGGTGACCTCTCCCCCGGCCCAGTTGTTCTCCCCGGAGTGGCCTGTCCCGGCTGCTGCTGCCCCTCCACTTACTCCATGTGCAGCACGACCACCTCCTCCTCCGTCTGCGCCTCCTCCACCCCCTCCTCCTCCTGCCTTGCTCTGTCACCCGCCGCCCTCCTCTCCCTGTCACCTCGTTCCATCCCGCCACGTTTCCGTGCTGCTGTGTGCCCTTTAAATCTCCCTCTGCGACCTGTGTTGTTGCTGGTTGCCTGGCAGCGATGTTGCGTTCTTTGTCCCCGGCTGGGAATCATTTTGTTTTATTCTGGCTGGTGGTTGCCATTCAGACGTTACTTTTTTTGTGTTTCCCATTGTGAATCGCTTTGACCACGCTTTCGGGCATGGTCTGGGCTGGAGCTCCAGAAGCGTGGTTGATTTTGACCCCTGGTAGGTATTGACTGTGGTGAACATCTGGCGGCCGCTGAACAGATGTTCAGGGTGCTTTGGCCCCACCGCGGGATTGACCGTGGTTTGCTGTGGTTGACTGTGATCTCATAACATCTGAAAATACCCAAAGAATGGCAGTTACAAGAGAATGCCAATGAGAGATGGGCATCTCAGTGTCATTTGCTTTTGAAAATCTATCCATCCCTGTTCTCTGTGTGTCCGGAAAGCACCTAATATACTTTGTTTGCAAATTCATCTAAAACCTTTAATTGCAAAACAGAGATTCAGAGCAATTTGGATTTTATTTCAAACAGCCTCACTCAATTATGCAATGAAATTAATTGAACCACAAGCAAGAATGGACTGTGGGTATCCAGGCATCACACGCAAGAGATGCAACAGAATTGGATGTTGTTTGGATTCAAGTGTTCCTAATGTTCCCACGTGCTTCCACCCTCCACTAAATGAAGGTACTGGTAGTGTGTCTGCATTAAGCAGTCTGACCTTACTTGGGCCTCAAGAACTGCAAATATGTGGGAGGAAAGTGGTGATGATGGGAGGTGGGGTGGGTGGGTGGGAACACACAGAGGACTCTTGTGGTAGTCCCAAGCTTCTCTCACCTGAGAAAGCTAGGAATGTTTGGTTCCAAATTTGATGCCCATTTATAGACCAAGTATTAGAAAATGCTAATGCATTCTTGAAAAGAATGTCTGGTAAATAGCTTGCTCTTCACAAGGTGCCCTATCAGACCTATTCAGCTGGAAGCCTATACATAAGACATGCATTCGTTTTTACATTGGCAAAGTACTTACATATCCATTGGCACTATCAGAGCACAAGAGAAGAGAGGGAATCAAGTCCCGATTAAAAACAAAGTAAAGATCACTGGGTGTGGAAGTAAGTCATATTACTTAGTAACGGTTTTAACAATTACAATAAGGCGTGTTATATGTAACTCTATGCATATTTACGTATGAATATCATCCACAGGCTGCTCCTTGTTGTATGGCTGCCGCTCTTTGTAATTGCTGAGTGTCTTCCATTGTTGTAGTCCCTTAACATCTGTTTGTATGCATAAGAGTATGTTGGAAGCCCAAGTTAACACAATTGAAAGAGGAAAAAGGCTTGTGCAAATGGTAAAGGTTGGGCCACATCAAATTCAGAGAACCAGTATAAAGGCTTGGTTATTTCTGGTTAGAGATGTGCGCCCTTTAAATATGTCCACTTGGATTGGAGAAGGTGAGATTATCCCAGGGGCATTTGAAAATCGTGGATGGGATAGAAATGATCCTAGACTGACATTTTATCCAACTTAAAATTAAGGCAGAATTGGGCCTGAGATGATTGGAGGATGGTTAGTCAGGGGATAAATGTTGGCACCATAACCCCCGAGAAGGGTAAACCTTTAAAATCAAAGGGATAGTGGTAGTACATGTGCAGGACAGCCCTTTCAGGGGACAAGTGTTGGTGCCATAACCCCCGTGAAGGGTGAGCCGCTAAAATTAAAGGGATAGCCCTGTCAGGGGACAAGTGTTGGCGCCATAACCCCCGGGAAGGGTAAGCCACCACTGAAAGCAAGATGTTTAACACTTCAAAAGGAGCTAAAACCTACAAATTAAACGTAGGGATAAAACATCTTCAAATAGAGCTCAAGACTTATGCTTGTATAGGGGTCGCCCTGCTAGGGGATAAGTACTGGTGCCACAACCCTTGTGAACAGCAAGCCGCTATTGAATGGAGGATACTAATATCATTATATGGGGCCAATGGCTTATGCAATTATATACTGTAAAAACTGATGGTTGCAAATTATTTTATCATTGCATATTTGTTTTTAGATGTATGGTATATAGGAATTTTTATTGTTTTATTACTTAATTTTGGTTGAGCTCTGCTGTGGCAAAAGTAAGCAACAAATTTGGAGCACAAAGTTCCGAGAGAAAACAGAGAGGAAGGGATATAGAATCAGGATGGAAAACATCCATAACTATCTCATGATCTCCCCCTTCTGGTTTTGCTCGGAGGCATGGTGCGTGTATAGTGAAGGTATTACATGGTGGTATGTACCTGGCTAAATTATGAGATGGTTACTTTCGATGTATTGGCGTTTTGTCGCATTGTCGATGTATTGTCTTTTCATTTGTTCTCCTTTTGGCCATGGCGAAAGCGAGAGCCTAATAAATAAATTGAATTGAATTGAATCAGAGCACAAGTGAAGACTGGATTGTACTCTTCACAGTCTCATGCACATCTTCTTTATTTGACTTTTGCAGTGAAATTAATTGAACCACAAGCAAGAATGGTTTTGAATGATTGGTAGAAATGGGCATTCATAATAAAAGAAGTTGGGGAAATTGCCTGGTTCATCCATTATTGCACATTATAGTAGAACGGGCCGCCCAGACCTGGAGCACCAGCTGGGGGCGGAGCAGTGGTCCATCTACTTGGCAGACGGGCTGCTGCAGCTCTGCTTCAGGCCTGGGGTTGTTCTGACCATAGAGCTGCAGGCAGCAGCCTAGAGGCGCAGCCAATCTGCCCATGTAGGGGAGGAGGGGCGCTGTGCGGGTGGATTGTGGGCCGCGGCAGCTGTCAGGTCCATTTAGATCTGCATTCGGGGGATGCAGGGCTGGCCACCCCTGGAGCAGGTCTGGGGTTGGTCCATCTAAAGAAATTTCACACACTACACATTGCTACGTCTGTCGTCTTCTTCACCACCATCAGGACATTGTTGCACCCTCCATGTCAGCTGTAGACTTCCCCTCTGCACTGGCTCCAGATGTTTTTGTCGAGCTGGAAAACAAGTTTTCTGCGACATAAGCAGCAGCTGAACCAATCGCCCTTTCCCCTCTTCCAGATTATTTACAGACTTTAAGTTTATTAGTTGGACAATTTCTTCAGGAGTCTTTCCCTCATGCTAGCTGCTGACATCTCCGTCAGGGTGATCATGACAACAGCAGCTGAACCAATCACCTTAGTTTCTTCCTCTCCCTGCTCCTTTGCATGTTTGGAGTCTCTTGGCTGGAAGGTTTCTTTGGAAGGCTTCAGTCATGCAAACAGACATACATATGCCTTAAGGTACGTAAATGATGACTTTTATAAATGAGTGTATGAATGGTGATTGTTAAAAGCTTGTGCACTTGTGCCCTTTTGCTTCTCAGATACGAGATATGAGATTTCTCTTCTCCTATTATACCACTTGAATGTTTGCAATTCTAGGAATAAAGAATTAACTTTAATTTTCAACAGTTTCACGCCACTGTGCAATGGATAGGAGTGCAAGAGAAGAATGTGGATATACAGGCATCACTGCTGAGGAATGCACAGCACGAGGATGCTGTTTTGATTCATATGTTGTTAGTACTCGCTGGTGTTTTCATCCTATATCTGAGGAAGGTAATGATAGCCATATGGCAAATGTTTGATCTTCCCAGAGCTTGCACGCAAACGTTGATATGTCCTGTAGTAGGAAATGGTGCGACTACAGTGTTCAGATAGGGTATAAAATCTCTTATTTACTGACACGTGATGGCGGACCGCCACTGTCATGATTCTGACCGGGGTGGCAACACACTGCCACCATAGTCTGTACCCGGTCTGCTGGCACAACAAATGTGCCAGGGGACAGAGCCACCAGGGAGGGCAGGGAGACACACGGATGAACATCTCCCTGGTCCTGGCCCTGGCCCTGGCCCTGCCCCTGCCCCCAGCAGCTCACCCACCCCCCACTATGGGAATCCATGGAGGCCAGTGACAGCTGCCATGGCAGCTGGTCATGCTGGCCACTCAAGACCAGGTTGGGAACAGCGGGCTACCACATGTGATAGCCTGAGGTTTTTTTAAATTTATCTTTTGAGCCCTCCAGCTATACCTGGATTCTATTTACAGGGTTTTATGAGCACTTTTTAAAAAGTAAAGTTGAGATTCTTGCGTAATTACATGTTTCCAGAAGCTAGGGCATTAACAATACAGCCAGTATCATGGGACCTGAGATAAAATTGCAAGAGTCCGCAATACATTGTATAGCTTTCCTCTCTGTATGCTGCATTATTACCTGAGATTTGGAAAACTCTGAGCCAGCAGTTTAAGGGACAAAGGAGTTTCTCTTTCCTGGATATATGAAAAGGAGAAAGTAGCTGATGAACAAGGGAAACATAAAGGACAATGGGTGTCTTTAGATGGACGTGGGGTGTGTGGCGGGAGTAGCCTGATGGGGCTGTTGCACCTTCAAGAGGGCTGAGAGTGCCAGCTAAGGGATGGGTGTGGGCATGGCAGAGCTATCCCTGAGAGTTTGCATCAGCCTGAGGATTGAGCATGGGCAGGGCCAGGTCAGTCCTATAGAGCTGGACAAGCCTGAGAGTAAGCCTGAGCTGAACAAAGGGTAAAGAAGTGGACATGGTTCTAGCTCTTTAAGAGTTAAAAACTAAAGAATTAGCCACACCCACTCTGGTCATATAAGAGAAACCCCAGCCAGAGGAGAGTCAGTCTGGGTTTGACTGCAGACTGAAGAGGAGCTCTGCTAGAACCAGCAGTTACTGTCTCCATGGTTTTGATGCTACTAGGCTGGTGAGTAGCTTGGGGATACCTAAGGATGGCTGGGAGTGCTAAGAGATAACCAAGAGTGACTGAGAGTGCTGGCCTGACTGAAGAGGCCCAGGGCCTGGCACTATGTTGACGACAGACTCCTGACTCCAAGAACTGTAAGCGAGCCAGCCAGAAGACTATTGTCTAGCTGAGCTGGGACTTCATTTAGGGCTGGGGTTGCCAGAGGGCTGTTGCCTGGTGTTAGATAAGCTGTGTACTAGTATGGACTGTATATGAACTAAATGAATGTTAATTCCCTATGTTGACACTCTTCTGAGCTATGTGAATGGTGGAGAACTGTATATGTGTGTGACAGAGGATATTTTCAGACGTTACGAGATCACGGTCAACCACGGGGAATTTCCGCATGGTGATTGTGGTCTCGTAACGTCTGTTGGGGGGAACGGAAGTTCCCCCCCCCCCAGATGTTCACCCCTGTGAATCATGGGAGAAATCACATTCACCTGATGGGACCGGCCCCATTTGCGTGGTGAATGCAATTCCCCCCCCCCCCCGTGATGAAGGGGACTGTAACGTCTGTCTCCAGGCCACAGCCCAGAATCCGTGGCGGGATTCTGGGCCATGGTCAATGCCAGCGGGGGCGGCCGGGCGTTGCGCCTGCATTGGTCACGGCACCCGCCCATCTCCTGGAGGGCGGGTAGATGGGACAGCATGGGGGGTGGGGTTGTGCAGCCACACGTTGTGCCATGCAGCCCCGACCCCCAGATTCCCCGCCGGGGTTGGCCACCACGTCTGTTTGCCGTTACGTGGTGGCTCCAGTGGGGAATCAAAGGGGTGGTTCCGTGCTGGGGCCAATTGGCCCCGGCATGTCTGAAATCACCCAGAAACTATTAAACGAAGCTTGGAGCTAATATCCCAGAAAGCCAATGATGATGAATGAATTCATGAGGTGTGTCTGAGTCCTGGGGTCAGATCTTGCTGGGGACTTATCCTGGAGAGAGCACACCCTACTACAGGGTGCTCAACCCCAGACCAAAACTGTGGGTGCATCCCCAAGTCTGCCTGCTTGCAGCCATGCCTGGGTCCATTTTAAACTGATCTGGCACTCCCGTGACCCATTGTCCACCTGTGCAGTGACACCCCCCACCACCACCACCACACCATAGAGCAGTTGGTCGATAGGTTGCTGATCTAGACTGCTGCTCACAGCTCTATGGCGGTGTCTGAGGTAAATCCCAGTCGAGAGCACAGCTGCAGTGGCCATCCACCGAGTAGACAGACTGCTGCTCTGCCTCTGGTCAGTGCCCCAGGTTTGGGCAGTCTAGCCCTGGAGCACCACTAGCAGGGCTGGCGTGGAGCAGGTAGTGCCTGTTCTACCTCTGCTCTACTTGCACATCTGGCAGGCCATCTTTAAAGAGGCTGCCCACCGGGGGTGTGAGGTGGAACAGAGGTGTGGGTACAATCCAGTGCTGCAACTCGGTCTTCAGAGTTGTAGCACAGAATTTCTAAGTTCTGATGTTCCGGGGAATAGATCTGGTACTTGGTGCTCTTGGTTTTGCCCAATTGAGTTTCTCTGCGCAGCTGTGGCTGTGTGTTTGGCTAGGCATTGGGAGATGACCCACCCTTGACCTTACCTCACCCTTGACCTTACCACTTCACTGAGCTGGGGAAACAAAACTCAGCGCCTTATTTGGTAGACACGGGGGTAAAGGGAGGGGACAGATGTGGGGGTACAAGTACAGAAGTTTTTTATTGGCTGCCAAGGGCCAAGTAAAAGTAGGCATTTGGGCATTATTCACTCTTTTGGTGAGTCTGGTGAACTCAGCCTGGCCGTGTGTTACACTACTCTTCTATGTAAGTATAACACCTCATTTTTGTGCACAAAATTAATTTTAAATGGATGGGGCTGGCCATAGCGGCAATGCTGGGATTTATTACACCCTGCTTTTTATATTTTAAAGTGGGTGCTTGGGCATTACGGGATGTTCTGGGGGACTTGTGGATCTGCCTGCTGGCAGGCACCAGATGCTGTGCTGTCAGAATGTGGGGCACACCGCAGAGCCTGCCTAGGAGCATAAGACAAGGAGACCATGGGACACCATGTACTGTGTTGGGGTGCCGAGATCCGAGATTTTCTGAGTCTTCTGGTTCTGAGTTCAGATTTCCAGTCCTGAGCAGTGGCCGAACACTTGGTCTTGGCACTCAAAACCTTGGAAACATTTGCAAGGTCGTCTTTTAAAAAAATATTCTATGCATCCCTAGTACAATCTGTGTAAAAGCACCCATTCATACGTTAATGAATTCCCACAACTTAAGATATGAAAGAAGGCACCCCCTCATTGATTTCAGGATCTAAAGCATAAGAATTTTTGCTAGAAAATGTATAATATAAAGATTTTGTCCTATTTCCTCAGTGGCTATAAAATAGTGTGCCTTTATTCAATGACTTTTTTTTTATGTTTTAAAATAGAAAGTAACAAGGAAAGAGCTTTTGTGTAACTAATAATTTTTGTCCGTAGCATCTGCCAGACAGTGTGGAACGGCACCCAAATCAAGAGTGGAATGTGGCTATTCTGGCATCACCGCTAATGAATGCTTGGAAAAAGGGTGTTGTTATGAAGATTTCCGGTATGCCCCTGGCGTTCCCTGGTGCTTTCATCCATTACCAAAGCAAGGCAAGGTATCCCTGGGAAATATCCTCCATGCTTGAAGAAGAAGAAAGGGGTACTGGAGGACAATGGTGCTGTGCAAGGTACGGTTGAACAGTGGTGTTTTTTTTTCTAAAGCTGTTGAGAATTGACATGATTTTGGGCCAAAAACTAAGAGATTGATTTTCCCTGCTCCAACGTGCTGAATCAGAAAATGCTTCTTTGATTCAGGTGCGCCACTCCGTGTTAAACTATAACCAAACCAAACGTGCCTTCCTGGCAAACTGCTAGAGCATACATGGGGGAATTGTTGTAAATAACTCTGTGTAACTGAAGCAAAAGATGCTTCCTTGAACCAAAAGATGCTTCCTTGACACAAATGTAACAGCAATATACACTGGATGCAATTGTACCCATTATTGTGTTAAAATGTAACCAAAGAACACACACTAGAGCTATAATACCTGGAATGTAACCTTATGGGTTAGTAAGATTGTTATTTAGAATTATATAGAATATTAGAAATTAGGCAAGATATTATTACATATATATGTGATGCATTTGATGTGAAGAACAGAAGTATGAGTAAAATAATCAGTATTAGTAATGATCAGGAGTTGGCTTGGGGGGAGAGAACAACTGATGCTGTGGACATGAGAAGGACCTCTTGTTCCCCAAACAACCTATGTTGATGATTTACAGAAGAACATGGAGGAACTATTGTAGAAGGCCGGGAGCTGTTAGCAGAGGCCAAGCTGGGCAAACAAGAGTATGGTTATCAAACAAATATTATGACTCTCAAAAGGATGTGCGTACTGATTGAAGGCCAGGAAGCTGGGACCCCTCTATCTCTGGAGGGAGAGGAGGGGGGCCTAGGTTTATTGGTCAGAATAAACCTCACATCATGAGTAAGTAAAGAGGTACCCCAGATGTGGGGCAACCAATGAGAGCACGTCACAAGTTTGATGCTAACAACCCCGCACTCTGAATAATCATAAGACAGTCACAGCATATAAGGCTCAGCTCTGGACCAGCTCCTTGCCTTCCATGGTAATCAGTGCTAACTCTTGTTAGAGGGCCACTGAGGTCGGTGGAAGGTCCCCTTGGAAGATTCCCTTAGATAAAGGAATTCTCAACAGCATCGCTGGGCCTTCTCCCGCCTTCCCCTGGGACCAAGATCGTCTTTCCTCTGAGCACGTAAGCATATATGCTTTGTATGTGTCTTTGAGTAGGTCAGAGTAGGATGAAAGCAGGATGCTAGATGCAAGTGTTTCTTTGATTAGTGTTTTAGTTGTTCTGATGCTATTGAATAAATGCCTGTTTGAGTGAATAAAAGACTCATTACTGAAGCAGAAACGAGTAATTCTCCCCCTCTCAAACTA
Source organism: Sphenodon punctatus (assembly GCA_003113815.1). Classification (NCBI taxonomy): domain Eukaryota; kingdom Metazoa; phylum Chordata; class Lepidosauria; order Sphenodontia; family Sphenodontidae; genus Sphenodon; species Sphenodon punctatus. Next base: position 1,316,959 of record QEPC01001673.1, on the reverse strand, counting down.
AAGTATTTTCACTAGATCCCGAAGAATTGAAAGGGACCTGCTCTCTCTCTCTCTCTCTTTCTCTCCCTTTCTCTTTCCTTTTAACTATTATTGCAGCAGCCTTTCCCCCGGAACAGAGATAACTGGTTGTGGCTAAAATCTCCCTGGGATAAAGGTGGCTGGTTGGGAATAGTTGCAGTTGCCTTTCTTAAACAAGGGTAGCTGGTTGGAATAATTGCAGTTGTATCTCCCAAACGGAGACAGCTGGTTGGAATAGTTGCAGTTGCCTTTCTTAAGCAAGGGTAGCTGGCTGGAATAATTGCCGTTGTATCTCCCAAACGGAGACAGCTGGTTGGAATTCACAAGCACTGGATCCTTCTGGGACAGGCAAAACATTCAAAGTAGAGAGAAGCAGTATACCCCCTTTCTAATTCATTTCAGTGGTGGAGATTGCGTGTGTAAAGGTCTTGAGCCCATTGCACAGTAGGAAAAACTGAGGTCTTAAAAGTGGCATTTTTGCCAAACCATTGTCCTGTCTGCTTTTGCTACTTGATCGCTAGCGAAAGTACACAGAGCAAAACAACCCTCCTGTCTACCGTTGCTGTCTGATCAACGGAAACGGTACACAGATTACTTCAGTTTCTTTCTCTCTACTAACTGCAATTTAGCTCTAGCCTTTTCAGTGGAAATACTTAATTTGGTGCCCCAAGAGTTAACACTTGCACTCAACATTATGCCTTGGTTCCGGAGGAAAGTACAGGGAGGGGTCCCCATTGAGGAATGGGAGAAAGTAAAAATCCTCCTGAAACTTTTAGAATTCATTCACGATTCAGGGAAATTCACATGGACTGAACAGGCCTTAAACTCCCCCATACCAGAAGAGCAAATTTTTGAGGTGTGGGATAAATTTGTCTCCATGTATGACATTAAAAAGGATTCAAAATACTCAGCAATGTTATGGCTACTTTGGCAAGCCGTAGAACTGTCTGTAGCTGAGAATAAAACATTGGCTGCAGATAAAGCACTTTTGGAAACCCGAGTAGCTGAATTAACCCGTAGGGAGCAGGAGAGCCACAATTGGAAAACTGAGAACGCCGGCAAGCAGCTGCTGCAGGCTACAGATTTAAAACACACTAAGGACCAAGTTAGCCAACTCACCCGGGAAAATGAATATTTAACAAGAAGTAATGAGAAATATAGGCTGAGACTAGACGAGAGTAAAACAGCAATGAGGATGCTATTGCTTATCACCCAGCTTAAGGAGCAAAAAGAAGGACAGCCAGAGTCCCATAAGGTGTGCCAGGCAAAAATCCATTCCCTTACGCAACAGTTACAGGGCAGAAAGTAAATGGTATCGGCAGCTTCCACAAGATCAAAAACTAGCGATCCAGTTACATATGAATTAGAGGAAGCTGAGGGGGATGAAACAGGGGGATGTTCTTCGTATGCAGTAGATTCTGCAGACAAAGACGATAGCATAGATATCATTAATCAGGTATGCATGGTAAACACCCCAGAGGAATATAGAGCCCCACCCCCATACAACCCTGTTGCAACCATGTCAACAAGACAAACCACCATCACAACTACTACAGAAGAGGGGATGGACACTGACCAACCATTACTAGAAGATGATAGTACAGCTCCAGCTTCTGAAACAGCAAGGGAAGGCAAAAAGACTAGAACAGTTGTAAAAAGAGTAACCAAGCATAGGCCATTGTCCTATATGGAAGCCCAAAACACTGCAAATGCCCTAGGTCCACTTAAAAAGGAAACAGCCATTAACTGGTTAACAAAAGCTGTCGGCTACCAAAATTGGACATCACAAGACTTAAAACAAATCATTCAGGCAGCCACTACCCCTCAGGTATGGGCAGATATCCAAGATATTTTTGAGGACCCTGACGTAGATTTGTTACGGATCATCCAGCACATGTTGCAGCTGTTTTTAACAAAGCAGGGTGCAAAAAGACTGTATGCATCTGACACTCAGGCTCCAGAAGAAACGGTCAAAACATACGAACTCAGACATAAGCTATTGGCTATTGCCGCGGAGGCAGCCTCACAAGCCCCTCAAAGAGCTGTGCTTCAAGACCTCCCTGATAATGTAATGCACCTCCCTAAAGCTTCCACATTTGTAACTGTTGATTGGAATGGTGATTGGTTTAGAGAAAGTTTCTTTAGAGGACTTTCTCCCTCCATTAGATTATTCATGGGAGGGTTCTATGATGATTCCTGGGCATTGTATCATATTGTGCAGAAAGCTAAGGAAATTGAGGAAGTGACTAGAGAAGGGAAGCAAATGGATAGCGTTTCTACTGTATCATACAGCAATACGCAGGGAGCGCAGAACAGGGAAGGTAACAGGGAACAGCGCCCTGGCCAAGATCAATACAGAGCACAGCATGCCAGACCTCAGAGCCAGCTGGGAGTGTTTAGAGCCATGATATGGAGACAGTTAATGGCAGCAGGGGAGGACCCCAATAAATAAGCCTCTCAGCAAATTGGTAAAGCAGTGGGAAATGGTACAGAGGAGATCAGAGTTGGCTCAGGGAGCTCAACCAAGGAGTATGCCCCGAGCTGCGCCCAGGGTAGCATTGGTTTCCGCGAACGCACCTATCCAGCACTAGGAACCTCCCCTTCCCAGGCCAGTAGTCACCAACATGGGCTCATGGAAACGGGTGGCTAGCCTCCGATTTGGTCCGGTCGGACGGCCACACATTTGGGTTACACTGGGGAGGGGGTCTAACATTGCTTCAGAATGGGCTTTAATTGACACCGGAGCCTCTATCTCTGTGGCTCACCCGACACACTTTCCTGCTCATACACTACCAGCACAATCAATCCCCATTCAGTTGGAGGGATTTAATGGAACTGTTAGCACGGGGAGGCATTGCAAAGATGTACAGATCTGGATTGAGGGAGAAGGGTACAAGGATGATTTTGTCATTGACCTAACTACCCCCAAGGATACCCTCTTGCTGGGCAGCCCTATTGCTATCCGCAATCATTGGTGTATTGATTTGTCAAACATGTGCATCTGGCAGCTGCCTGACACTGTGCCAGCTACTACAATCACCTCTGTGTTTCGAGCGAGCGCTCTTAAAGCGCCAGAGACACTAAAACTTGAACAGACTGACATATGGGTTCAATTGTTCCCAGAGGTATGGGCCACACATAAACAGGATTGTGGAAAGGTTAAGGATGCTCTGGTTCGCATTGATGGTCCCCCAGTCCCACCACAAAAGCAGTACCCGTACCCCAAGGCAGCCGAAGAAGGGCTTTTGCCAACCATTAATGGGCTTCTCGAGCAAGGAGTACTGGTACCAATACAATCCACCTTTAACTCCACAATTTGGCCAGTTTTAAAGGCAGATGGTAAGAAATACCGCCTCACGGTGGATTACCGAGCCATCAATGCAAAAACCCCTGCAAATGCTCCTGTTGTCGCTAAATTACCACATGTGTTGGCATCTATTCCACAAAGCGCTAAATGGTTCACTGTACTTGATTTAGCAAACTGCTTCTTTGCTATTCCCCTACATCCAGACTCCTGGCCTAGGTTTGCATTTACCTACCGCAATCAGCAATACACATTCACAAGAGTCCCACAGGGTTTTCACACTGCCCCAGCTATTGCTCACTTTCATGTTTCCCGTCTCTGGGAACAGCTCCCACCCCAGGACCAATCCAACGTACTCTCGTATGTGGATGACATACTTTTGTACGGGGAAACTGAGGCACGCATGCTTGAACTTACAAAGCAAGTTTTGAAAATTGTACAGGAGGCAGGATTTAAGGTGAACAGGGTAAAGGCACAACTAATTCAACAAGAAGTTAATTATTTGGGAGCCACATTGGGGAAAACAGGAAAAACAATTCAAAAGCAACGGGTGGAGGTTTTGTTAAATCTGCCTGCCCTTGAGGATCCACACTCACTGAGACAGGTTTTGGGTGCTTTTGGTTTTATCTCTGAATTTATTCACATGTATGCAGCAAAGGCAAGACCCCTGTGGTCTTTGCTAAAAAAAGGAAGACCATGGGAATGGGGAAAAGAACAAGAACAAGCCTTTGCACAATTAAAGACCGATATGGCTTCTGCCCAGGCGCTGGCATTCCCAGATCCCAGCAAACCTTTCATTGTGCAAACTGCAGTATCAGAGGAAGCTATGGGAGCAGTACTGATGCAGGAAAGTACAAAAGTCTGGTAACTGATAATATAACAGATGATATAAAATGTTATTTGAATATAAAATTCAAAGTTAATTTTATTTGAATTCATTTAATATGTTGTCAACTTGCAAAACACAAACCCACTGACAAGAATGAAAGTTATAGTTGAGTGCAACAATCAAAGCCAGGAATGGAATGAAAACCATCACTGGTGCATGGCAAAAAGATCAAGTTGTGAAAACTTTTTTGTTTGAGGGGTTCCATTGATCCTGCCTGTCAATTCACATTCATAATCTGATAGGCAGTCTGAACTCCTGTGCCATGAACATAAAAATGTACAAAATATTTGCCTCTGCAAAGAACTATGTCAGAATTTGTCTTTCTGATTTCATTTCTGTTACACAAAGGAGAAGAGTTTCTAACAGCGAAAGCTCTCTAGGTGCTGGGATGTCTCATCTTGGCTATGAGTATGAGCCATCTTTCATTCCCCTTCATGTGGCATTGGTATGCTGGTAACTGTCATGAGGGCTCATGAACTTCACTACATTGCAAAACAATAGCAAATACTGTGTGACCAAAGAATAGATTCAATTTCACTTTATTGGCCAGGCTGCACAGAGGTGAAGGAGAGAGGGTAAAAAAAGGCATGTGGGCATGGCCTGATGACCTGGGGAAGAAAGCTGTGGCAGACATGGGCTGGGCCAGGCCACTGAACAAACATGATCCCGGGGCGCTGGAGAGGGCGGGAAGAAGAAGGAATGTGCAGCTGGCTGGCCCTGCCCCTATGCTGCACCCAGCACCGTGCCACCTGCCATGATGGACAGCCATGATGGTCAATGACCTAGGCTGAGATGGTGGCCCACCAACAGACTTTGGCCCAGTCAGGCACGCCTTGGCCTTAGCCCAGGATGTGACCTCAGAGGTTTTCCAAGGTCATAGCCTGGGATAGCTGCTGACACAGCCCAGGTCATTCTGAAGCCAACATCTGGCAATGCCTGCACAGACGTGCAGGTGAGGTCCAGGCCAAAGAGTAACAAAGTTGGCCACAGTGGGCCGCTAACACATCTGTTTTTACCCAAAGTAACTGAGGACATATTTTTTTTTGTCTGATGAGAGAGGGTAAAAACACATGTGGCAGTGGGAGGGTCATAGCCCATGGCATTAAAAAAAAATCCAGGAACAGGAAGTCCAAACAGAACCAGATTTAGAATTTACAGGGCCCAGGGTGAAGCTAAAATGCAGTGCCCCACCTGCTCAGAAGCACCCTCAACGGGGCCCTGGAAGTGGTTTTGTTTGGGGTCAACTGGGAGGGAATTAGGGGTGTGCACATTGTTTTCGTTATTACAATAACAAAAAATGTCATTTTTATTATTGCTATTGCAATAATGAAAATGACAAATAATAATGAAAATAGAAATGAAAATGACATTTTGTTTTTGAAATAAAGGGAAAACACTGGAAAACATATTTTTGGCAATAACCTTTTTGGTTTCTGATTCAATTCTGATGAAACTTGGGGAGGTTCTACCCCCAATGGAGGCCATTATGTGTACCAATTTTCAAAGCCTTTAGATAAAGGGAACCGATTTTACAAGCTGAATGTTGTGATTTTAAGAAAGGCTCCATACACATTCATGGCTACGACGTCTATCTTCCATGCAATGTGCATGAAACCTGTGAATAATACGTCCCTCCACAAGCTTACATGCCTGCTAATTTTCAGTAAGATTGGATAAAGGGTCCTGATGGTATAAGACATTAATTTTAAAATACATTTCCAGCTGTACCATTTGTATATTCCATCCTGTTTACATTTCATTTGGCATTTATTTATCACATACCTTCCCTGTCATCTCTGCCAAACTACAGGACAATTTGATAAAGGGACCAAATTGTATAAGCAATTGATGTTGTCCTCCTGAAGACCATTATTCAGATAAATAGCAGCACATGCAGTGACAGTCCGAGGCAGGCACCTGGCATGGAAGGGGGAGAGAGGCTGTAGGAGGGAGGATGTGGAGCAACCCAAAAGATTGACAGACACATTCATTGGCCAGTTACTGCATGCTTCCAACTTTACAGGACCAATCGGTAGTAGCTTTGAGGTGGGCATAGGGGGTGGTCCTCAGGTGGGCATAGAAGGGACATAAGTGGAATTTTGGGGATAGCATCCCAGCAATCAGGAGACATGGTTTACACATCCAGGCTGGCCAATTATCATCACAATCACATTCTTCAGCACTGTGACAGAGGACATGAGAGAATCTCTATTGGCTCTTTCCTAAACAGATGCTTTTGACTTCCCAGTAACAAGTGTGGGAGAGATGTTGGGATGATCACAGAACAGAATGAGGATATTTGGCTGACATTTCTGCTTGCCAACTGGCATCACAAACCGCTCTTATACCACAGTGACACGTAAGAGAATCCCTGGCATAGGCTCCTTCCCTACGTATACTGTTCAGGCATATAAAATTGGGACCCTTTGTCACATCTTTCTGATATTTGGCAGAAATGATTTTGAAAGTGTGATATACAGCCCTGCCAAATTTCACATACACCGATTGGACGACAAAGATGTCACAGTCAGACATACATTTATAAGTTAATTGCTTATACCACCAGGACCCTTATTCCAATCCCTTTGAAAGTTAGCAGAGATAGTAAATATAGGAAGGGGTGTAAACTGAACAAGTTTCATATACATTAAATGTGAGACAAAGAAGTTACAGCTAAGAATGTATATGAAGATTTTTGCAAAATAATATAATTCAACTGCTTCTAAAATTGGATTCCTTCATCCAATTGTTTTGGAATTCGGTACACTTAAAGTCTTCCTTTGGAGGTACAATAGAGAAAGTAACGGGGGCCAGGCAGTCTCCTCAAGTTGCCCTGGGGTAGGCCAACCCTGAGTCCAGATATGGGAAATTATTTTGTATTGAGAGAGAGCTTGCAGTAGGTAGACAATACTTCACCTGTCCTAGAGAAGTGATCTTACAACCCTGGAGTTCTTCACCACTCCTATTCTGGCTGTGGCAGTATTTAATTTTTAATTTTATCTATTCCTTAAACATTGTACTTCCTCTTTAAAAGCTGTCTTTCAGTTTTTCCTAAGCTTGAAAGCAACCCAATCAGTTTTGTGTGGTTGTCTTTTCTCCGGCTCAATCAAATTTGTTTCCACCCACAATTAATTTTGTTGAGCACATTTTACAGCTACTTCTTAACTTTTCATATCCAGTCGCGCCCCCTCCCCCTCCAATTCCTGGTTCAAACATCTGTAACATTGGAAACTATGCTTTCCTGGTGTTTTTACCTTTTTTGTGGTGTTTTCAGATTTGATGGTGGCACTGTTTAATCTGCTTTTGCCACCGTCAAAGGCACCCGCTGATGTAACAAATACAAAAAACAAATAATGAAATGGCAAACAGGGTCAAAAATTGTGCAAATTTCATAAACAAATAGTTTCAAATCAAATCTGACCTCAACCTCTCTTTGCACTAAAAAAATTTCAGTCAGTTAAATTCAAGAACGTATTCATTCTGTTTAAATGTTTCCTTCACATTTATGCTATACTCCATACGTGCAATGGATTACTTTCTTGAGATTTTTATTCCTTATATTTTAGTGAGAGGATCAAAAGAATATAACTTTATAAAGAGACAAAATAAATGGAACGCTAAAAACAAATACAGTTGCGTGCATGTCAATTTTATTTGAATCATTTAAAGTAATAGGAAGTGTCAAAACACTAGCCCCCAACAGGAATGAAAGTTATGATTCAAAACAATAATCAAAGACAGGAATAAGCAGAGAACCACTAGTGTTTCACAATAGGATGTTCAAGATGTGAAGAAGTGTTCCATATATCATGTCTGTAAGTTTCTGCTGTTGATTCACACTAGCAATCTGTGGAGGGGGAGGAGAGGCAAAGATTTATTAAAAGTAGTTTTATACATAATGTTCACATTGCAGTGCATTTCATTTCTCTCTACAACTGTACAGCAGCTGGATTTATCAGTCATGTACCAGTGCAGGAGATAAATCCTTCTCAGGGGCCGTTCCACGAATATGGAGCAAACTACCAACAGAACCAAGAACCATCACAAGCCTCACTACCTTTCCCCCCAAGGGCAAGGTTCATTTTCACCTTAAATTGGCTAATAAAAAACTCCTAACAGTATGTACATTAGAAAAATCTCAAATCTCATAAAACCCTGACAAGGAAAACATTGCACTGATGCATTTTGATAGTTGTCACTAATGTACTGTAGGCACTAAGGAGCTGCAGAGATGGCACCCATGTGTTCGGATGCCATAGTTTATTGCCACCAGAATTCAGATGGACTATCAAAGAATTATGTCAAGATTTGTCTTTTTAGCTATTTAAAAAAAAACCAAACACCCAAGAAGCTAGTAAAATCAGAGATAATCCTGAGAGTGGTCGAGATAAATTTGTTCAGATCACAATATCTTTTATTGGATCAACTCTTGTTGTTAGAGTTTGAAAGCTTTTGGGTCACACAAGACTAGGGGTGTACAGAAGACCCCCCCTTTAGTTTTTGTTTGACGAAAATGATTTGTTTTAGGGTTTTTGCTGATAACCTGTTTGTTTTTTTCTTTTTCATTTTAATAAAATATTAAAAATAAACAATCACTGCGCATGTGCAAAACAGCTACTGAGCATGTGCAGACTGGCTGCCCTGGTGACTCCTGACGGGCACAGGCCGTCAGAAGCATATAACACCTGTGCTCCGGACTCTGCACTGGTTGCCAATAGCGTGCCGAGCCAGGTTCAAGGTTTTGGTAATGATCTATAAGGCCCTTCATGGTCTGGGCCCCTCATACCTCAGGGACCACCTCACCCTCCATGCCCCAGAGCGGCTCCTTCCGTCTGCCGGGGGTGCCTTCTTGGAGATCCCCCGTGTTAAGTGGGGGCCACAATGGAGAAGGCATTCTCTGTGACCGGGCCGCATCTTTGGAACTCCCTCCTGGAGGACGTTTGCCTGGCCCCAAGCCTTTTAACATTCCGACGGGCTTATCAAACCTGGCTGTTCGCCCAGACCTTTGGGGGGGAGGGTGGGGGAGCGTTAGTGATTTTTAGTTCTACCCTACCCTTATTTATTTATTTATTTTTTAATTTATCCTAACCCTGTTTTAAATTGTTTATATCATTATGATTGTTTTATATTTATATTATTGTATTTTTTACTCTTTTAAAATTGTTAGCCAGCCCGAGCTGTTTTTATAGGAGGGGCGAGGTATAAATGGATAAAAAAGAAATAAATAAAAAATTAATGATGAGACTAGCAAAATGTGAGAATTTGAGAAACATAGAAACATTATATAGACATCCCATGTTATATACCACAAAGACAGAAGACGTGCGTGTGCCACTTACCCCTAGCAGCTACTGCAAAGTCACCTGAAAATCAGGGGGGAAATGGCACTGCAATGGCTTTTATTGGTCCCTGGAAACCATTCACAATTGTACCAAACCTTGCAATTCTGAATTGGCTCCCGGCAAACAGAATTGGTTGCCTTACCAATCAAAATTGTCCCCTCCATATTGATGACAAAAAAAAGGCAGAATGGAATATAGTGACAATTGCCATCAGTATTAAGTCAGAATTAGAACTTTATGGCAAAAAGTTACGGCAAAGCAGTAAACGGTACATAAAAATGGTAAGCATCACAATGGGATCATGTTTAGCAAATTATCGGTAAAATGACAATCAAAATCTCGATCAAGACATTTCAAAGTACTGTCAAGTTTTCAATTTGTCCAAGCTGGTATTGAGAACTGGGATTTCAATGAGATTACTTGCATTTGCAAGATCTCATTTCAGTCCTAGTGGCCATGTACCTGGTGGGGGCTATAGCAACCTAATGTCTTGCTTGTTAACACCCACTGTTAAGCTGGTAGTTAGAAAGAAACTTGATCAAAACAAAGAGAAAACATCATGTATAGGAATAAACAGCAAACTGTCTGCTGTAGTGGTTTATGAAGCCCCAAACATTATTTGCTGCATTTTTTTTTGGAACTGAATAGAGTCATGAATTTTAATCCCCAAGCCCATATTTTGTTTTCAAGGTGTTTAACAGAATTTGGTCCAATAAAAGATATTATTTGAGTTACTTTGTTTCCATCAGTTACATTTAGGACCAAAATGGCAAGCATGCTTTTCTTATCCTAACAGCAGAAGCCCCCTGGGGTGCATCATCAAGGCTCTAAACCATCCTCTCTTGCCCTTTATGTTCCACTAGCATGCTAATGACTGGCATAAGGGTTCAGGAACTTTATTACAGAGGGGCAGCAGCAGGGCAGTAGTAAATGCAGGGTGAACAAACAGTGGGACCAATCCCAAGTCCCATGGATCTCCCACGTGCATGTGTGTGCAGTTTCCACTCAGCACTATGTGCCAGTAATAGCGGGGTGTGTGCTTTGTAAGTGCGTGCACAAACACACAGCTGTGCACGGGATCCACAGGGTTTGGGATCGGCCCCACCAGAATTAGCTCCCATTTATTGCCAGTGCCAACTATCAAGTAGGCGAATGAAAGACAAAATCATTGAGAGGCCACTTTTTAATAGACCAACTTCTGTAGATGAGAGTGTAGGTGAGAAGCTTTCATACTTCACAAAGTTTTTCAGGAAGTAATGAGGAAGTCAGTTCTCAACTAGACCTAAGTACAAAGAGGCTGTGTTTGATTACCATAGAAATTAATTGGCTCATTAAACAGCTGTAAGAAAATAGAAGGTAAAAAGACAGTTGGTTACCGGCTGTCATGAGAGTTATGAAGCCAATATTTCTCTTTACTCCATTGTTCTTGGTATCAAATGGAGTGATGAAAAACCTGTTTTACAACTGTTTAAAGTGCCAATTGGTCGCTACACTAATCCAATGCAGCCTCTTTGTATTAAGTTCAGGTTGATCCCTAGTGCTGGATCCAGGACTGTGTGGGCCCCTTCCTAATATAGGAATGTTTGATGGACACACACTGATACTCATTAGAAAAAGGAAAGTTACCTTAATTGTTTAGGTTATATTAAACTTAACATCGGCATCAGGGGATTAAGCGTCAGGCCCATATGTAATATATATGTTATTTATTTCTAGTATTCTCATGGTTCTCCTGTATGGGAGGACCCTCCTGAATTGCCATGGGCTCTCCATGAGTTGGGCCTCCCTGTGTTTGAGGCTCTGTAGGGTTTTATTTTACACAAGAGCTTCTCACACTCAGGTTGTAATTTCAAGCTTATTCATGCTAGAACTGAAATGGGTAGCTTAATAATTATCCACTGCTAATATCCAGTATTCTGGTTTGGCGGTTATTTGGTAATGACCCAGGAACCACATAGGTTAACTGCCAAACTGGAATGCATTTATTGATTATGTTTTACCAAATTACCATTTACCACATTACCATTTATTGCATTACCCTGTAAGTGGACCAACCTGGACAAAGGGAAGGAGGAAAAAGAAAAAGAAAAAGTCATATGGTAATTAAATGGTAATGTGGTAAACAGTAATGCAGTTAATTGGATATCCACTGGGTACAAAACTGGATACTGTTCTGTATCTGTCTGGATACTTGGACTACGGATGGGAATTTTGGTTTCGCATAAAACTAAAAGTACCCAAAAATTGCCATTTTGGATTAATCAGAAATTTCGGTTCTTTTTTGGTTTTGGTACTATCAGATCGTTTGCATTGATTTTTGTACCGGAATTTTAACATTGCGGTTTGTCCCCCATTGAAAAACCACAATGTTACAAATCCGGTACAAAAATCAATGCAAAAGATCCAATAGTACCGAAACCGAAAAAGAACTGAAATTCATGAAAACCAAAACCGAAATTGACTGAAACAAATTTTGCCCAGAGTCCCATCCCTACTGGATACTGAAGGTACTGCAGATATTGCAATATCCATCTGGACACCAGACAGTAGCGGTTACTCATTTCAGCTCTATTCATGACCTCACGTATTGGGGACCAAATGGGATCCTGTGCAGTTGCACAATCGGGGCTTGCCTGGATTTAGCCCTGTTGATCTCTAACCTACTCATTCTTGCCTAGGGAAGAACTGCAAATATCTTGAAGGCTTGCACACTCCCACCAACACAAGTTGGCCTAAAAAAGGTAACATCACGGGTGCTTTTGAACTGTCTGTCTCATATTTGAGATTAACCTAGCAACCATGCTCCAAACAAAGAAAGGTGCAGGTAATTCTAAGCTATTATAACAGCTAGGACACCTATACAGTAGTTAGTTATTTTTCATTCCCTTGATGGAATGGATTGCAAAAGTTTTGCTGAAAAAAGTTTGGAATAGGTAATATGGATTCCTTACGTTTTTTTACTTTTGGATGGAAACACCAGACTGAATCAACATTAGCAGAATCAAAACAGCATCCCCTCTGTTCACAAGTCTTGGAAGAGATTCCTGGATAACCACAGTCCCGTCTTTCCTTCACCGACACACTGCATTCACCTGTAACTGTTAAAAACAAAGCCCAAGATTTTATTTCCTTTTCTGTATCTTCACTGTGCCTATTAGCCTTCTGTTCATTTAAAACTTGAGCCCAACAAGGCTACTAATTACTTCAGCATGTTATCCAACAACTGAAGTGCCTTAAAACAGAAAGTGTCAGACTTAACCCTTTCACCAGTATACTGAAATGGAATGAGCTCTTACTTATTGCCAACAGTTGATAAGATATAAAAGATTTCTTATCAATTTGCATGACAGTACCCGATTACATCATCTTGCATATAAATTTTCTCTTAGAGGAGAATCAAGGTATTTTAAAGTATAACAAAATTTGTTTGAAAAAAATTGGTCCCCCCCCCGGTACCTATGCACTGCTAGCAGGCTGCAAAGCAGTCAGAGGGGTGGGGAAGCAGTCACAAGACAGGAGATACCATGGGTTACAGAATGCACATTCCCAAACCTCTGCTAAAGACGCAGAATAACATATAAACGCCACTCATGTGAGATTACATTTGTTGCAATTGTCATTTTGAAAGCATTTACGTTAGGGGTGTGCACCCATGTCATTTTTTGTTTTTTGCTATTGTTTTCGTTATTAAAATGTGTCATTTTTGTTATAATGAAATGTCTTTTTTCATTATCACTGTCGGTATCAGTACCAATTTCAAATGAAGAATTTGTTTTTGGTATCATTATTGGTATACACACAATATTTATTTATTTATTCAGTTTTTTTCTACCTCACACCCTCCTGCTCACGGAGCAGCTTGGGGAGGCTCACAAGACATATTACATATAGTAATAATAAAACAGGCATATAATATACAGTTTAAAAATTTACTAAAATACTAAAATATACAAAAAGAGTAGAACCTCCACCCTCCCTGTCTCCCTCTCCAAAGACCTGGTGGAACAGCCAGGTCTTACACTGTTTTGGGAAAGAGGGGAGGTCTGGGGCCAGGCGGGCCTCTGTCAGGAGGGAATTCCACAGCCTAGGAGTGGCTGGCTACCGAGAACGCCCTCCCCATCGTCGCCACCCTGGAAACCCAGGGGACTTCAAGTCAGACGTCCCCGGTCAACTGCAGGGGTTGTGAAAAAACCCAGGGCTTGAGACGGTCCCGCAGGTAAGCAGGGCCCAGGCCATTTAGGGCTTAGGACATTACCAGCACCTTGAATTGGGTCCGGAAGATAATAGGAAGCCAGTGCAGAGAACAGAGCACCAGTGTAATGTGCACGACCCGTCCCCGCTAAGAGATGGGTCACCACATTCTGCACCAGCTGCAACCTCCAGACCATCCCCAGGGGCAGCCCCATGTACAGTGTGTTACAGTAGTCTAATCTAGCGGTAATAAAGACATGGATGATGGTGGCCAGATCCGAGACGCAAACATATGGCTGCAGCCGACATACCAGATGCAACTGGTGACCATGCTTCCCTCACCACAGGCTCCACCTGGAGATCCCGGTGGAGCTGTGGGTTGAGGAGCACCCCCAGACTACGGACCTGAGTGGCCAAAGGAGGAGGGGCAAATCCTGTCAATGACGGGAGTCACCCCCACCCCAGCCCTACCCACCTCACCTCCATCTTGTTGGGATTCAACTTCAGACAGCTCACCCTCATCCAGTCCCCCACAGCTGCCAGGCACTAGGTAAGTACCAAGACTGCCGGGTCTGGGTCTGCAGAAAAAGAGAGGTAGAGTTGTGTATCATCGATGTACTGATGACAACACACACCGAACCCTCTCACGACCTCACCTAAAGGCTGCATATACATGTTGAACATGAGGGGGGACAGAATAGAATCCTGTGGGACTCCGCATGTGAGGTTCTGGGGAGATGAAGTACATTCTCCAAGAACCACACACTGAGTTCTCCTGGCCAGGAACGAGCGGAACCATTCAAGAACAATTCCGCCCACCCTGGGGTCTTGGTACTTACCTAGTGCCTGGTCCCACAGCTGCGCCACCAACATCTCATTGTCAACAGTATCAAATGCAGCTGACAGATCTAATAGAATTAAAATAGAGGATCTGCCCTGATCTAATTCATGGCAGAGGTCGTCAACTAGAGTCACAAGTGCAGTCTCCATGCCAAACCAAGGATAAAAACCAGACTGTGAAGGATCAAGAAAACTGACCCGATCCAGATGACTCTGAAGCTGCCGAGCCACCACTCATTCAATAACCTCATTCAATAAAAATGTCCTCAGAGGCAAAATGAGGCCACTACGTAAGTGAATGGAAGACCTACAAAGTAATTCCCACTGAAAACAATGAGAAATTAATTTAATAACTAACACAAATTTAGTTTTAAATCAAAAACTAATACAGATGGTTTAAAAAGCAAAAGGAAATTTAAAACAAAACCAAAATTGGTTCCTGCTATACATCCCTCATCCCAGTGTGACTGCCTAGCTCCACCCAATCTGACTTGACTCCCCTCCCAACCGACTCATTCCTTGGCCAGGATGTGGGTTGTATTGTGGGTGGGGTGTTCCTGCTCTCTGTCAAACAGCTGATTGGTAGTAAGTAGAGGTGTGCAGAATTTACCTCTTGTTTTCGTTTTCATTTTCTGGTTAAAAAATCCACCCGTTTGGGGGTTTTCATTTAAAAAACAACAACATTCATTTTCATTCACTTTTTTGTTTTAAAAATTTTTTTTTTTAAAGTACAAAAAAAATTCATTGCAAATGTTCAAAATGGCCACTGGACCATTCTGTGCATGCGGTCCCTTATCTAAAATGGTGGTGGCAGCATTGCTGCCATTTTGGAAAAGAGCAGCCAGCTCACATGTGTGCAGTGGCCATTTCGCACATGCTTCAACAGGCTGCCCTTTTCCAAAATGGTAGTAGCACTGCCGACACCACTTTGGCAAAGGGCTGTGAATACACAGAACGGCCACGGTAGCCCATTTTGTACATGCGCAGTTCTTTTAAAAAAATGTTTTTTAATGAAAACAAAGGTATGTTTTTTGTTAATTTATTCATTTTGGGGGTTTTACCAAAATGAATGTGGCTCCATTTGTTTTAATAACTAATAAAAATGATGTGATTTTTAAACAGACCCCGCAGGATGGGGGGGTCTGTGGTGGCGCCGGTGTGTGCATGGTAGGTGGGTACACATGGACGCACACACATCCACACATACCCCCCACTCATCAACACACATGGAGCAACCTCTGTTTTCGTCGGTTGCTCCATGCATATTGAGTGGGGGGTGCATGGGGATGCATGTTAGGCGGGAGCGTGAACGTACACCCACTCACCACGTGCGCACCCGCCGCATCCTTTACATGAGACCCACACACTCACGAACACCCAGATTTCTGGGTGAGTGCATCTTGTGTAAAAAAGGCCTTAAACAAATTTCACACCCCAGGTCGTAAGAAGGGTCACCCTATCCCCCTACCTGTCTGCAGTGCAATGCCCAGCTAGAGGAACACTATTTGTCACAACACATTGGTATTTGAAGTGCATTTTGGGTGACAACACGTTAAAATTTTCTTATTTTTTTAGTATTAAATTACATTTTTCTGTTTGCCATGACACCCTGGTGTTAACAGCAGTTTGGAAAACAAATTACATTTTTCTGATCAATTTTTTCTATGGCCTTTTTACACAGACACTCTAACACCGATAAAATGGGTGTTATATTCTATTATACACGTTACAGGGCACCCACAGGGCAACACTGCAGCCCTGCAACATGGGCCCTGCCTCCACCCAGTTTCGCTGGGTGGAGATGGATGAAGGCGTCTGTGTGAACACCGCGGGTGGTGGGTGGGGTGCATGCGTGCTTCCACGCAAAACCCATCGCCACCCACCACCCACCCATGGAGCAATCAGCATTGGAGTCTACCTCCATGGGTAGGTGGTGGGTGGAGATAAGTGTTGCACAGGAGCACACACACACCTACACCCACTGCCTGCAGTGTTCACACAGATGCCTCCACCCATCGCCACTCAGCAAAACTGGGTGAAGGCATCTCATGTGAAAAGGGCCCATATTGCAGGGCTGCAATGTTGCCCTGTAACATGTATAATAAAATGTAACACCCATTTTATTGGTGTTAGAGAGTCTGTGTAAAAAGGGCCTATCAGTAAATTATATTTTTCTGATAATGAAAATTTTCATAAGATTTCCTGAAATTTATTGTCAGCATTTCCCCAGAACTTTTAGCTTTATTTTTTATTAAGATGACTAGGAATTCTTAATATTTTTTTTCTGGTGGAAACTCCCTTATGATGTCTTGTAGATGTACAGGCGTGACAGGACATGTAGACATGCAAGCTAGATCTCTTGTGTTGCCTCATGCGTGCCCACGTGCAAGACATCTAAAGTAACTTACTTTTTAAATGGGGAAATTATGAACTCCTAGCTTTTTGTCTTGATTCAGAATGAACAAGGGCTTTGGAATTTCCTGTGGGAAAACTGATTCCCTAACTTTCTTAGTTTGTAGGGATGGGCGAACGCGGTTCAGAAGTTCGGAATTCGGCCAAACTCGATCTGTTCGGTCGACAGAACCGAATTTCCGAACTCAAATTTTGAACCGAACCGAATTTCCGAACTCCATTCTGTTCGCCCATCCCTAGTGGCAACAAACACAAAAAAAACCTGGTTTTGAATGGCCGAACTCGGTTCGGAAGTTCAGAATTCAACCGAACTTGATCTGGTCGGTCGACCGAACCGCACTTCCGAATTGAACTCAAATTTTAAACCGAATCGAACCGAACCGAATTTCTGAACTCGAATTTTGAACCGAACCGAATTTCCAAACTCCATTCTGTTCGCCCATCCCTATTAGTTTGTTTGTTTTTTAAATCAAAATTTGCAAAAGACAAACCTCTGGTTTTTGAAAGCCAAATGTTTTGGGATTTTGGCAATCAAAGTGTACTGAAAATTGATAACTTATTTATTTCTTTACAATGATGATGATGAATTTATTAAAGTGTGGCAATAAGCCATTGCTTAACAAACAACATAAATACACAATAAACACAGTTACACAAACCCCCAAGGAATAAAATAACCATGGAAAAAACTATAAAATTACCAATCCAGCAATTAAACTACAAGAGCATAATTCATGTAACCCAGAAAGCCCCTAATCAAGTTTCCAAAATGCTAAAATACAAGGTAAAACTAAATAAATTGATAACTACAGGAACTATTGTGTTACACTAGGCATCCTTCTAATGAAAGAAAAAGCAACCTATTGCTATCGGCCTGTGAAGCCCAAAACAGTAGTCTTGCATGTAGCATCGGCAACCACAAGTTCCTCAAGAATCGAGGCCCCCCTAGTAGGGAATCCCAAATTTTCTGCCGAAATATAATTATTCAAACAAGGGCTTAACACAATAGGGCATTGGGGCTGGTATATCTGGGACACAAGTGAGGAAACACTAGTGGGTCTGTGCCCTACGTCCACTAGTGGGTCTGTGCCCTACGTCCATCTGAGCTTCAGCTAAACAGGGAGGTTGTGTCCTCCAAGGGCCCTGGGAGGCTATCACCTGAGGAGGGGGTATACCTAATTTATCCAGGGAAAGGGCCCTAGAAGAAGAGTAGCAAGACTTAACTGGAACCAAACCAACAGCAGCAGTAGACTTACAAGGCAAGGAAGAAACAAGCGAAGCAACAAAGACTTCAGTCTGAGCCAATACCTTGAGCCTGCTAACAATTGAAGTATCCGGTGGGGTAATTAGCTTCCTCTTGGGCACCTGGATCAAATTAGGATTTTCCTCGGCGGGAGTCGCAACATTCAGAAATACCTGCAGCAGCAGTGGGCAAATTCCCATTGTGGCATAAAGATTGGCCATACATACACCCCCATGAATAAAAAGAACCAGAATGGAACAAAAGCCTATCCACCATAGCCGATGTGCGAAAATAGATAACAATACGGCGTACTCCGCCCCTTGCCGGGAGATGAAAAAAATGAATAATGTGGGAAGGCATAAAGGTACCACCCAATATGTCTGAGATATGACAAGCAATCCAATATTTTTTATCCCAAGGAGGAAATAACCCAGCCTGCAGGGGATGAACAGTAAAAACCAAGACATCAGCTATGGGGGAGAGCTTCCGGGCCTTAGCTACTTTAGGAACTACAGGGCCAACATAATCTGAGCCATATGAGCTAGTTGTTTGGGATGCCTGATCTATTTTCTGAGGACCCAATCTCCCACAGTTCCCTCTGAAATCATTGGTCCACTCCCAAAGTCTAGCCAACTGCTTCTGGATGGTCTGAAGTTGGGCATCCAAACCCTCAATCCATGCCAAACATATTGGCAGAGCATCTTCTACCTGGTGGACATAACAAGGGGCAGATATCCCTTGGATTTAGGAGTAATTAATCTTGAGTTAATAGGGGGGCCAGAGGGAATATTAGAAAAAAACACCTTCTCTCTATTTGCTCTAGGGGGAGACTCCAACACCCCCAGAGCCTCACTATCCTGACCTAAAGGTAAGGGCCACAGCTCAGCAGGAGAAAAAGACAACTCCAGTTCCACATGCCCAGCTGTCAAAGAGTTGGATAGCATATTATCCCCTCCCACAACTCGGGTAGCTAAGAGTTGCGACTCAATTTCTTCAATTCGAGATTGGAGGGAACAAATTTTATCCCCAGCGGAGGAAGGCAGGGAGCATGAGGGCAGCTGAGAGGGCCCCCGAGAGTTAGCAGCACTCCCTGCTTCTTAAAAGCCAAGGCACATGCCAATAATGAAGAATCGAGGGGGCCCTGCGGGATTGAATAAGAATCTAGGACCCAACAGAAGAAAGTCCTGCCCTGGAACTCCCAGAGACTTGTAACAAGGGAGGAAGCGAAGAGCTTGCAAAAACACCATGCAAATCCCGCCCTGCATCATGACCCTCACCGGAAGAATGCAGGGCAACTTGAGAGGGACCAACCCGTTTAGAACCGGGAGGTGCCGGTGCCACAGCAAAACAATCCTTGAGTTGTAATTGCCCGGCCCCTGCTCTGGTAGTCACTCCCGGCTTCTTACTCTTCTTAGGCATTCAGGCAGAAGATGACAAAATTGTAAGATAGAAAAAAAGCTTCAATCTCACACTTGAGCAAAATTGTGCCACCAGCCAAAGTGTTCCACAGAGTCTGAGCCGACCGGTGCCTAAGGCCATGCGCACAAAGGCGCACCCTTGCGCGCGCAGCCCTTAGGCGCAGTGCCCCAGCGCACGCCTCCGGCACCGCCGGGGCTCGCAGAGATCTTTAGGCTGTCCCGGGAGTGTAGCTCCTCCCCACGCTCAGTTGCCCCCCCCCGGGGCAAAAGGCAGCAGGCAGGTGCAGGGAGGCACAAGGGAGGTAAACAACGGGCTCAGCTCCAGTGGGGGTTGCGGAGATCTTTAAGCTATCCCAGGAGTGTAGCTCCTCCCCACGCTCAGCTGCTTCAACTTCCAATCCGGCACTTGGCAGGGTCCCCCTGGGAAGCGGGGCTCCGGGCTTCCATGTGCCCCCCCCCGGGGCAAAAGGCAGCAGGCAGGTGCAGGGAGGCACAAGGGAGGGAAACAACGGGCCATTTCTTTATTTTGATTTATATCCCACCCTATCCACAAAGGCTCAGGGTGGTGCACAAACATATAAAATACAAATATAGAACTAAAAACACCCCATTACCCTCCCTCCTTGAATGCCTGGTCGAATAAAAAGGTCTTACACTGTCTCCGGAAGACATTCAAACTAGGGCTCAGGCATGCCTCCAAGAGGAGGGAGTTCCAAAGCTGTCGGGCAGCCACCGGGAGTGCCTCCTGGCGGGCCCGAGTCATGTGAAACTGGACCAATGATGGAACTTGCAAGAGGGCATAAGGAGAAAGGCAGTCCTTCAGATATGTAGGGCCCAAGGTGTTTAGGGCTTTAAAAGTCAAAACCAGCACCTTATCAAAATTAATCACACTAGTACAATTTTTGCCTTGAGAATTGGCCCCAAAAACCTGATAAAATATTTAATATTTGAAATTAAAATATTACTTGTAATCTTTCTCAGAAAAGCTACACATTTTGACCAGTTCTGTTGATCTGTGTACAAAAAGTGCACAAATCCTGTCTCCTTGGACAGGGGGTCCTAAGCTCTCCACAGCATAGATAATACCTTCTTGCAGAAATCTCAGCTAAAATACCAAAAATGAGAAACTTCATATTGGGAAGAAAGATTCAGTGACTGTGAACATTGGTTCTCTATTTTATGTCAGCATTTGTCTGACTGACGAGGGCTCTGATTTTGATTTGAAATGGTTTCTACTCTGGGGAATTTGGGCTTTTTGTACATTGACTACTAAACCATTAATGGTAAAAATTGGGAAGCTGGCTAGCTAGTGTCTATGAGAGATTATAAAAAGTCTGGTTTAAGAAGGGAAAGCTGGAGACAAGAATATTTTACATTACTGCATTACCTGCTTTTGAATAAGGATGGAAACACCATTTAACACCAGGGATACTAGCATCAAAACAACATCCTCTTCTGTGGCACTCTTCAGCAGTGATCCCAGGAAATCCACAGTCATTTCTTTTTCCCCCAGGTACTTTGCACTGGCATTTAGCTATTTAAACAAATAAAATATTGATTTGCAATTGAATATCAGTGGGGCCGAGCAATCCATGTGCAAATCCATTGGGAGTGCTTTTGCCTTGCAGAACCCATGTGGATCTTGTGCAGAGGGGTTTGGGATTGGGGCCATTGACACTTTGATCCGTCATGAATAGAGCTGAAATGAGTACGTGCAAAAATGAGTAGTCCCAGCAAATTTAAGATACCTGAATTGAACCGACAAGATTGAATACCAATTTTTAACCAATGACAACCTGATTTGGGCACCCAATGTCCCTGAATGCGGACTTCCGGTCCCAGAATGTTGGCTTCTGGTACCACTTTTTTGACTTCTGGTACCAACGTTTTCATTTTTTGTCATGGAAAGTCAACTTACAGTTGTAGAACTTCAACTTCTGGTCCCAATTTTTTTCTTTTGTGTTGCACTTTTGTGGTTTTCCATCCTGACATACTGACCACTAGTAATCGGAAAATTGAAAATTGGTACCAGAAATTGTCAATTTTGGGGGTATCCAGATAACTGATCGGTACTCAGTAGCTCATCAAGTACGTGATGTAGCACTCTGAAATGGGTATTACCCGTGGGTAGGAAATCAGCTATCCATTTCAGCTCTAGGAACAATTAGGGATGTGTGAACAGAGTTTGGGGGTTCAGTCTTCAGCCTGAATTCAGGATGTTTGGGCCATTCATGGATACCCTGAACTACCTCCCGCCCGAACCAGCCAAACGAAGTTTGGGTTTTGAACCCATTCGGGTGGGGGCGAGGGACAGGGGGGAACCTGGTTTTCCCTCCCCCCTCCAGGCTGCGCGAGTGGAAGGGGCGCCGGGGTTCACCTCCCCCCCCCCGCCCAGCCTGGTAAAAAAAAAAAAAAAAAAATCCCCACAACCACCCCAGGGATTGACCTATCTGGTGGTGCTGGGGCTCTGTCCCCGGGTCTGGCGGTGGCAGTGGCAGCAGGTCAGACAGAGCGCCACCAAAGCTGGACTCACCACCACTGCCACCGCCGCCAGACCCAGGGCCAGAGCCTGTTTGTTTTTTAATTTTTTTTTTTACTAGGCTGGGCAAGGTGTGGGGGGGAGGTGAGCCCCAGAGCCCCTTTCACCTGCATATCCTGGAGAGGGGAGGGAAAACCAGGTTCCCCTTCACTCCCCCCTCAAACAGGTTTGGTAAAACTGAACCGGTTCGGCCCGAACAGCCTGAACCTGAACAGTTTGGGGGGAGGGGACTGAACACTGAACGGGCCGATCACTGAACGCCCTGGTGTTCGCATATCCCTAGGAACAATGTTAGAATTTTATATTTTCCAGAACTCATTGAAAACATACTTAATTCATTTAAAAACCAATAGTGTAATGATACTGGGAATGAAGGCCTTACTGTTGGAATAAAAAAGATTAGAGACAGTGAAAAAATCAGTAAAACACACTTTTAAGAATGAATTAAGCCAGCCCAGTATTCCAAATGTGGCTGGAAATGCAGTTATTACCTATTTGATTGCATAATTGATTAAACTGAGAGATTATTTTTTAAATTAATTAATTATTATTATTTACATAGTGCTAGAAACGCACCTGACACTATCTGACCCATTGCTTGAAAGCAACTGACCTTCTTAGCTACACCATTATTCCAATGATGCCAAGTTGTGAAAGCAATATCTTTTACCTTTAACATTCTGCCAGCCAAAGTAGGATCCATATGTTTCCCTTATTTAAAAAAAGATTTTTGGCAGACATTTGGCCCCTTTTGTCCACCCAAGATATGAACATGCAAGTCTGGAGGCTGACAGCTCATAAGCATTTGCAGATTTATTTTCAGCAGTTGTAAAGCATAAGGTACATTGCTAGTGCTATATAAATACAACAACAACAATAATAATGCCCAGAGTATGCAAATAAGATGGGAAATAGAAAAGACTGAAAGACTCCTTTGCATATTCAGAGAAACAAATTCTTGTTCAATCATATGTTGTTGTTTTTTTGGTCCAATAAAAGTTTGATTTTGCCTATGTTGCTCTCTCTCTGCTCTTACAGGCTATGGCCTATGGGAACTTTTCTGTTGATTCTGTGGACTATGGGTATTTTCAGACGTTACGGGGCTACTTGGCCCCGTACTGAAAACAACCCTTTCATTCCCAGCCGGGGTCACCCCGTCACGCCATATCAGACGTGCCGGGGGGATCCCAGCGGGGAATGTGGGAGGGGGCGGGGCAGCGCAGCGCAACGTGCGGCCGCACGGCCCCGCCCCCTCCATGCACCCCGCCGCCCTCCCTCCGAGGAGACGGGTGGGCGGCGGGGCCAATGCGGCCGCCGCGTCCGGCTGAATGCACCACGGCCCGGGA
>QEPC01001673.1:1280347-1293357 GCA_003113815.1 Sphenodon punctatus | reverse complement strand
GCTTCCCGGGACATTCCCCCGGCTAGCCCGGGAAGCGTGGTTCAAATTGACCCCATGTGGGTATTGACCGTGGCGAACATCTGGCAGCCGCCAAACAGACGTTCGAGACACGGTGACCACAGGTGGGTATTCACCGTGGTTCACCGTGATCTCGTAACGTCTGAAAATACCCTATGGAACAGGCCTTTGTTATGAGAAAAGTCATAAATAATGATTTGGCTGTTTATAACTTTTATGAGTTCCTGAGCAAACAGCCTACATAGCCAGCTAAATAAACCAGTCCTGTGTTTGTGCATGTTTTGCATGAATTTCTCTCCCCCAAGGTTTATTGAGTAAGTTGTTTACACGGAGTCATGCTTATGGAAAACCTTAAAATTACAGATAAAAGACACAGTTGTCAACTTTCATACAAGAGTTGTGCATCTAACAACCCACCCTAGACCTACCCCCCACCCCCATCACGTAATTTCTCATAATAATATTATTATAGGGTCTGGACATATTTTCGGATCACTGCTTAATCTGTAATAAATGAATTACTGAGACCCAAGCTGGCCCCAGAAGCCACGTCTCCCAGCTCAGAGCTTTTCGGAGCTGAGAAATGAACTCTATTCTCTAGTTATAGCCACCCAACCACTGGACTAACCTGCCTTTCTAGAGATGAAAATAAAACAGGGGTTCTTGTGATTGAATCTATGGCCGTTTTTACACGGACGGGGTGGATGTTTTGGTGCGGCGGGTGTAGGTGTGTTTGTGTCTGTTTACACAGACGTACAACCACCTACACTCACGGAGCATCCTCTGTTCTGTCGGAAGGCTCCATGGGTGGAGGTGGGTGTGCGGGGGGTTTGGGGGGTGTGTGGGGGAGTGCGCACGCACAAACACCTGCCGCCTGTGGTGTTTGCATGGGTCACACCTACCGAACACCCATCCCCATATACACGGACTGACACACGCACACCCGCTGCACACCCGTCTGAACACCGAGCGGTGGGGGGGGGGGGATTTCTGTGTAAGAACGGCCTACATGATGGCCAGTGCAGGGGGTGGAGCAGGAAACTCATTAACAAAAGTAAAATAAACCATCTAGGTTTTTTCTGGCTTTTGTTTCCAACCCTGAAATGGTCAATGTCAGCCTTTTCCCTGGTCTTTCACATTTTGGGATGTACACTCCTACAGCAAACATTTCCTGGGGCTCAAACACTCCTCCTTTAATGTAATTGCTGGGGCTGAGACCTGGCAAGTCCCTCCCCCAAATTAAGTCCTGTTCCAGATCCATTCTGTCTCTGAGGAGATCGGAATTTCAGTTATCCTGATCGCTGGAGCTGCCTCTTGTACAAACTACAAGCTGATGATTTGTTAACTAATATGTAATGAACATATCTAGAAGTTTTGAAGTCTTGTTAAGTCAACTGTCTGAGAAAAATGGTTCTTGGTGGATTTTGTTTTCCTTTTTCACTTCCATGTTTTACTCATTCTTACTCTTGCTTTTCATGTGCTCTTGTTTTTTGTTTTATATTTTTTTTCTGGTCCCCCCGCCCCCTCCTGTTTTGGATTTTTCCTTTCTCTTGTAATTTGTTTATTTCTTTGCTCTATTTAATTTACTATGTGCTGCACTTCAATTCTAATTTTAGTAATCAAGCATTCAAGTTATCTGAACTTGAGTGTTTTCAAAGGAAATAAATGCTTGCATTTGGGCCCTTTTTACGCAGGTGGCACCCATGCTAGAACTCCCAGGGTGTTCTAGCACAGGTGCTACCTGTGTAAATCCCACGGGGGTGGGGGTGCGTGCTCCCGCGCATAGGCATCCCCACGCACGGAGGCACTGGAGAAAACGGAGGTGCCTCCATGCATGAAAATAGGTGGGGATGTGTGGGGGTGCGCCCCATCAGAACCCTCCCCCCACCCACCGCACAAGGACCGCGCCGCACCGCACCACACCGCACTGCCACCCACACCCCCACGTAGCCACGGCCCGTGTAAAAAGGACCTTGATTTGTGTAAATTTAGAACCCTTGTTTGATTCAGTTCTATTGAATGGAGATTTTTTCATTGAATTCAATAACAGGCTTATAAATCTGATCTAGAGGTTGGAATATTTACATACATACTTGGTATTTGGGCTCCTTCAATCAGGATAGTGAATGTCAAAACCAGCAGAGTTGCCAGTAAGCAAAATCTCTTGTGACCCATTTCAGCGTGTGGTTATCTGTCCTCAGTCCTGGTAAAACAGTGCACATCAACGTTATATCTGTACACGTACAGCTTGATCCAACTTCCATTAATGAAAATATTTCCCAATAAACCTTGGAATTGGATGAGGTCCTTTATTCTGATCACATTTGCCATCCCATATTTCACTTGAATGTCTATCTTTTGTTTCTCTAGTCTATACAACAAAATAAGCAAGTGTTAAAAATGTAGGGATGGGTGAACACGGTTCGGAAGTTCGAAGTTCGGCCCGAACTCGGCCTGTTTGGATGACCGAACCTGAATCCAAACACAAACTGACCGAACCGAATGAACTTCCGAATGCCGAAATGACCGAACAGTTCGGATCGCGTTCGGGTGGCAAAAAAAGGGTCACTGGAAGGTCAAACGTGACATGGAGGAGTAGTCAGCTGAGGAGTAGACTTCCAGGCACCAGGGGTTGAGAGACTTGCAAGAAACAAAACTATCTGCCTCCCCCCTTCCCAACACCTTCTGAGCTAATCACTGTTCCTGAACAGCAGGCGTTTCAGAAGGCTCCTTCTCTCAGCATTTCCCAGGTCCCCAATCCATTGCAATCCTCCTCCCATTTCACCCATCCAACCCATCTACCCCCATATTCTCATTCATTTATTTAGCTTAGCTTAGATAGAATTAGTGGTTATTTTTTGTTTTTATCCCTCCCTGTGTTCAATCTTCCTTCCTCCCTCCCTCCTTCCTTCATTGAATCCTTTCCTTCTCCCATCTATCCCATCCCAGATTCCCTTCCCTTCCCCTGTTTTTTCATTTAGAGTAGGATTATTAGATTGCTTTAAGTTTCATTTCAATTTTGTACTGAAATGAAACTTAAACCTTAAACTGAAACCTTGTGTTGTTTGTGATTCCCCCCCATCCCATATATANAGAGATAGCGTTAGTGATTTAGTGTTAGTGTTTGTAGGAGTAGGCCTGTGTACTTATTAGATAATCCATTTAGTTCATAGCATTTAGAATAGTTAATAGCAGTTAGATTTAGTTAGCAGTTAGTGTAGATAGATAGATATAATATTAGGTTTTAAAAATAAAAATAAATTTTAAAAACCCATATAAAAACAAAAAAAACAAATAAAAAACCAAAAAAACCATATAAAAAAACAAAAAACCATATAAAAAACAAACAAACAAAAAAACATAAAAGCATTTCCCGAACAGACGAACCCGAACCAAACGGCTGAACCAAACGGCCGAACCCGAACCTGGCGAACTAACCGAACGGACGAACCGAAAGGACGGACCGAACGCAGCCGAACCTGAGCTGCGATCTGTTCGCCCATTCCTATAAAAATGATCAGCAGCTATTGTTTTAATACTAGTTTGAAATATCATACAATTAAAATTCAATTACATCTACAGCATAAATTTCCACATGAGGACATGACAGGGGAGATGCATTTTTTATCTGGGTTACGGAGGTGTCTGGATGTGGGAAAGCCATAAACAATGGGTGAAACTGAAAACAGACATGAAATTAACCTGCTGTAGCCTGCTTTACTTCACCATAGTCTGGTACTCACTGGCACATCTGGTCTATAACTATGGCCCTTTTCACACAGACACTCTAACACTGATAAAATGGATGTTACATTTTATTATACATGTTGCAGGGTTGCAGGTGTGCTCTATGGATGCCCTGTAACATGTATAATAAAATGTAACACCCGTTTTATCAGTGTTAGAATGTCTGTGTGAAAAGGGCCTATCAGACGTTACTCACTGCCACCGTGAGGCGGGCTGCCAGATGCTATGGAATGTGTTGGTACTCGGAGGTGGCAGTCGAAGGCCCTTTTCACACGAGATGCCTTCACCCATCTCCACGCAGTTTCACTTGAATGTCTCCACTGCATGGAGATGGGTGGAGGAGCTCATGTGAATGTCTCGGGGGATGGGTAGAGGTGTGTGCGTGTTCCCGCGCTACACCCACCTTCACTTAGCTACACCCATCACTCACGTACGGAACATGGACACACACACACACCTACACCCACCGTGCTAACACACACACACACACACGCACACCGCCCACTCCTGTCCGTGTATTAATGGCCATGGGCTAAAACAGGCTAACAGTCTGTCTCCCATCTGTTACAGGCCTGGCCAGCCCACCATGAGGTGAAGTCAGTGTATCAGGTCTGAAAGTGTGCACTCACCCTGACCCTGCTGAACAGCTGATTGCGGGAGGCCCTAGATGAGCATACACACACAGCCATGTTGACTAGCTGATCATGGGGGCCTGGAGGAGCATGCTTGCCTCAGCACCGCCTAACAGCTGTTTTGTAGGTCCTGGAGGAACATACTCAGCCCGGCCCCACTGAACAGCTGATGTGTGTGTGTGGCTGGAGGAATGTCCTCACCCTGGCCCAGCTGAACAACTGATCTTCCAAACAGTTGATCGGGGATCTGGAGGATCGCACGCACCAGGCCCCAATGAACAGCTGATTGGGGATCTGGAGGAGTGCGTGCACCCACTGAGGACAGAGCTCCTTCAGGCCCCCTCATCAGCTGTTCTGTGGGGCTGAGTGACTGTGCTCTACCAGGCCCCACCTGGGTGGAGGCGGGGACAGAGACCTGCCCTCACCCATCTCGAGTGCATACACCAAACAGCTGTTGGGAAGGCGAGGAATGCCCCTATTAGCTGTTTGGCACACGCTCTCCAACAGAGTCAGAGTGCACCTCTGGGCACCCCCATCAATTATTTTGCAGCAGCTCTTCCCAGGGGCCTGATCCTGCTCAACAGCAGGGGCCTAGGAGTCCTGTCCTGTGTGGATAGCCCCTCAGGCCAACTCGGGGTATGGAGTGACCTGTGCTGGCAGCCTCTATGCCCAGGTTACAGGCAGAGTGCTATTTGTGTCAACAGCCCTCCCCACTGAGAATTACAGCTGCAGTAGCCCAGGGAAGCACCACGCTGCTGTCACATCTGTTTTCACCCCATGTCTATAATCAATTAGATTCTGGAGACAGGAGGTCCAGATGTGAAAGGTTACACTGTAGTAAAATAGAGATTGAAGTTCAAGTAAAATGGAAAATACATCACCAGTTCTAGAGAAGTGATCTTGCAGCCTTGGAGTTCATCCACATCTCTGCTGGCTGTGGTTTCATCTCCTTTTATCCCCTCCATGGACATTCTACCTCCCCTTTGAGGGCTGTCCAGGAATTCTTCCTGAGCTTGCAAGCCAATCAGCAATTGTCTTTTACTTCTTTCCCAAGCCCAATCAAGTTTACTTCTACCCACAGCTGATCTTTGTGAGTTCATTTTTCAGCTGTGGGCTTAGTGTTTAAGTTTTCCCCCCTGCTGGTTTGAAATTTTGCAACATCACAAATAAAATTCCAATTGTTTCTCACAAGATACTTTCAAGTGATTGTATCTCTTTTTATGCAAAACTCACCCATTCCACTTCCTATAGTTATTTGTGCAGGTTATGTTGCCCAGGTGCATTTATTTATTTATTTATAACTTTTCCCATCCCATAAAACAAATTCAATAAAAACTTAAGTAAAATAAATATACAATATAAAACCCATGTGAACGTTATTTTAAAATTAATCTTCACTCACTAAATGCCTTGACCAAATAAGAAAGTTTTGCATTTCTTTAAAAGATGCTCAGGCTCCAATGAAGGAAAGGGAAGTGAATTCATCCAGAATATTTTTCTATATGCCTTTGCCATGTGGACTGGTGAAATGATGGAATTACAAAGAGGTTGTCCTCAGCTGGCCTTAGGAGTCACAATTAGAGCTGCAAGCGGACATCTGAAGATTGAGCACCCCTGATGAATCTGGGGTGCCTGAATCAATGTGGCCCCCTTCAGGCACCATCGATGCCCGAACAGGACCCAACAGGATGCTCAAACATGCCAGCTGGCCTTTGAAAGTGAGAGGGCCCATTTAGGACCGCTGCAGAGCCCAGCTCCACAGTGGTGCTAGCCGGAGCTTGTGCGTTTCGAAGGCCACTTCCCCCACCCCCTCACCTGAGAAGTGCTGTGGGGGCAAAAGGGGTGCCGGGCCGGCCAGCCTTTGACAGTGACAGTCCCCGACTGGGACTCATGTAGAGCTGAGCTCCACAGAGTTCTTGGCCAGCACTTGCCAGTTTCAAAAGTGGCTTCCCGGCCACAGCACCTATCAGAGTGCTGTGTGTGGGAAGCTCCGGCTTGCCTTTGAAACTGACACACCCTGGCTGGAGCGCCGTGTATGGGATGCTTTGGTTAGAGCGCTGCATAGCCAGGTTTTGCAGTGTTCCCAGCTGGGGCGTGTCAGTTTCTCTGGGTCATTCTCATATTTTGGGGCATCAGGTACCTGATTGGTCCTTGGGTAAACTGCTGGGTGCCCGATGGGGTGCCTGAAAATGTGATCATTACCCACGGGGACTAATTTTAATACCTGATGCAGCTCTAGTCGCAATGGACCATAGGAGAAGAGGTAATCTTTTACATATGTTAGGTCCAAGCAAGTTAAGGGTTTACAGGTCAAAACCAGCATTTTAAATAGTACCCAGCAAGTTACTGGAAACAAATGTAGACTCCAAAGCACAGATGAAATGTGCTCCCACTGATCTACCTCTGTCAAAAGGAGGATTGCTACATTCTGTACAAGTTGCAGTTTCAGAACAATCTTCAGAGGGCAGACCCACAGAGAGTGCATGAGAGTAGACTAGCCTTGAAGATTACAAAGGTATGGATAACAGTGGCCAGGTAACCAGAGGATGCTGGACCCCATCAGTAACAGGTGATCCAACACCCCACAGATCACAGGGTCATCCAACCATCATCACTGCAGTCTTGTCTGGATTCAGTTTTAATTGACAACTTAGTCCTCAATGGCTACCATGTACTGAGTAAGCAAAGCACTGAAACTGCAGCACCCAGGTAGGATGAAAATGATAGGGCTGAGTGTCATCAACAAGCAGACTGATGGCACTGTACCTCAAATCTGTGCACAATGTCACCCAGTGGCTTCAGTTACAAGATGGAACACTGTAGGACATCCCAGGGGAGGTCCCAAGGAGACAATGAGCAATTGCCCATGACCACCATTTGAAACCAGACATGGATACCTACTATGTCACTCAACGACCTCAACTCCAGCTAAAACTGTCCTAAACCAAAACTCAACAGAGTTGTTGTAAACATCTGCTTGGTTTCTCCTTGGCTTCAGCTGCCAAAACACAAAATCTGTTGACATATAGGCAAAACAGAACATGGGCTGTGTGCCATCCTTAATATCAGGCATATCTTTTGCAGTGAAGGATACAGGAAGTAATAAACACTGATGGAGATGGTTTTCTTAGCCTGTGTGACTTGGATGTCTATAGGTATTTTCAGAAGTGACGCTACCACGCTTAGTCACACTTTGGGTATTTTTAGATGTGATGGGCCTGGAGGCCTGTCACGCTTAATCACGGACCGGGATCCATTTCGGATCCTGCTCAGGAATCAGGCCAATCGTCCTTTAGATGTGCTGGCCTGATTCCGGAGGGGGATCGAGGAGGGGGTGGGGCTGCACGGCACAATGTGCGGCTTCACAGCCCCACTCCCCACGCTCCCCCAGCTGCCCGCCCTCTGGGAGATGGGCGGGTGCAACGGCCAATCCAGCCACTGTGCCCAATCCTGCATCGTGGTCTGAGCCATGATCTGGGATGGGTCAAAGTAACGGCCTCACCTCCGGAATTGTGGTTATTTTGATTCCCGCTAGGTATTCACTGTGGTGAACATCTGGTGGGAATCTTTTAGACTTTACGGGACAAACGTCCACCACAGGGGATTCACTGTGGTTGACCGTGGTCTCGTAATGTCTAAAAATACCCTTTACCACACTTAACCCCACCTCGGGGTCACAACCACCATCACTTCTGTTCGGCGGCCACAATATGTCCACCACGCTTTGCCCCGAACCATGGTAGCAGTTACCACTGGTTGTGATCTCAGAAAATCGAAGGGAAAAGCCAGTGGTAAGCACTACCATGGTTTGGGGCAAAGTGTGGCAAGGCGTGCCATCACGTCTGTTCTGGGTATCAGCCTACCCCAGGATGGGGTGGCAGTCGTTATCCCGGATTGGGTCTAAGTGTGGTAGCATCACTTCTGAAAATACGTTATGTCTCAACCAGTCACAACACAGCCTGATTGAAATGGAAGCAGCCTTTCTTGTTTTTCAAGCCTTCCCCCAACACCTTCCTCCATCAGTAATGGTTCCCTTCAAAAGTAATTCCATTGTATTGCACCAGAAACTTCTTCCATGTGGTAAACCATCCTTCTGGTCACCTTCAAACATTATATGGGTATGGAATGTCTGACATGACAGCCGATAACCTATTGCAGGAAGCTCAATTCCAGTCATTTACCCTGAAGGCAAAGTTAAGGTGGTCTAGCAGGTTCTGTAGTTTTCTCAGCATGGCATCTTTTGCAATCATAACTCTGCATAGTAACTCCCACCAGTATTCTCACTTTAGCCAGGAAAAAGTGCAAACTACCATATTCTATCTCTGAATCATTTCCCAAGAACATTAGCTTATCGGTCTCATCTTCAACTTTGGGGAACTGCAAGACTGCAGCCAGCCAATACCCTAAAAGAAACCAGCAAACCCATTCACTCATCTGTGTCTGTCCTACCAGCTAAAAGAAAAACACCATGGTAATATAGCATCTGCTTGTGAATGCACTGTTATTGCAAGGCCACTCCAGCATTGCACTAAACTCCTTCAGTGTCCATTATGTGATAAGGCCATGTCAAAATAAAACTGGCTTTCAAAACCAAGCAAGTCCAAGCACGTGGACAGGTAACAGCCTCAGTACAGAATTAATGTCACTCTTAAACCCACACACTTGGTATCAGTGCAGCGGCAGCCACACAGCCAGTTCACTTTGGAAACATAGAACTGGAGAGCTGGAAGGGACCTCAAGGATCATCTGGTCCAACCTTTTGACCTGGGGGAGGATACTCCAGGATTTAAAGCATTCTGTCCAGGGAAGAATATTCCACAACCTCCCTAGGCAGCTTGTTCTAGCATTAAACTGTTCTGACCGATGCCAGCTCCAAAGAAGTTGCCACCCTGTTCAAAATGGTGGTGTGGGCCCCTTCCTCTCATAGGTATGTTTGAGGGACATACACTGACTCACCCATTAGAAAAAGTAAAAAGTTATTATAATTAATTTTTGATGTCCAGTTAAATATTTTATTCCCTTCAGGTGTGTGTGTATGTGTGTGCTGCATTGCAGATATGTATGTGTCACATATATTGTTTTTTGTTGTTTGCTCATGTGTTGAGGGACCTTGCAATTTTCTACGGGTCCTCTACAGGATGGGGTTTCATTGGAAGCTCAGTGGACCCGTGTTTTATGTCAGTGGGTGTTAATAGACGTGACAAAATCACGCTTTGACCCCCATCTGGCCCTGACCTCACCTGCATGTGTGTGCAGGTGCTGCCAGATGTTGGCCTGGGATTGCTCGGGCTGTGTCAGTGGCTAGCTTGGGCTGTGACCCCAGAAATAGGGCCGATGGCACCATTTTGTAAAAGGGATGTGCATCTGCAGAATGACCGCAGCATACATTTTGTGCATGCAGTGTTGTTGTTTTTTAAATTGTTTTCTGTGAGGTGGACTGGGAGATAGGGGAGGACCCTGGTTTAAGTCTCGCCATAGCACCTTCCTGAAGACTCCGGTTTTTCACCAGGTCTCAACTACGAGGAGGGCATTCTCAGTTGTCGCACCTTTGTTATGGAACTCCCTCCCACAACTGTGTTTAAGCCTGATGGCTTTCCAGTGGCAATGTAAGACCATTTTGTTCTGTCAGGCATTTGGCAGAGGGGTTTGAATTTAGGGGTGGGGGGAGATTATTACTAAGGGAGAGGAAGGGCTGTGGGATAGGGAGGGGGATAAGGTAGGAGGTTGTTAGAGGGTGGGAGTTGGATGGGTTTGGGGGGGTTGTATTTTAAATGTTTTTATATTGTATTTTATATATTTATTTACTTTTTGTAAGCCGCCCTAACCCTTCGGGGAAGGGCAGGACATAAACAAATAAATAAATAAATAAATAGCAAGAAACTCACTGGGTGACCTTGCACCAGTCACAATATTCTCTCAGCATAGGTTAGGTTTAGCTTAGATTCTGTATATATTTCAAAGAAGGAGAATGGACATTGGCCTTCTATAATCCATCCATTCAGAAATTAGTGCTCAAATAAAGTAGATAGGGTTTTATGAGTGCATAGCTGAGTGCATACATATAGAAGCTGAGTTTAGACTGATCGGAAAAATTGGGATGCAGTTTGGGATCCTTAGTTATTGCTAGATCCTATATACTCTAAGTGTTTCTTCAAATGAATACCTATTCTTTTTGTAGTTACTAGTAAGGTTTTCTTAATTTGCTTCTCTTTCAGCAAATTGGGGGTATTTTTAGATGTTACAGGCCTCCCTCTTACCACAGTCAATCCCCTGTGGTGGAGAGGCCCGTAACATCTAAAGAGGTGATTTCAGAATTTACGCCACAACGGTGAACCACAGTGAATCCCCCTGTGGGGACCATGGTTGTGTAATATCTGTTGGGACAAAAAGTGATTCCCGCCAGATGTTCACCCCCGGTGGGAATTGTTTTGACCACGCTTTCGGAGGTCCGGGCAGCCGGAGCTCCGAAAGCATGGTCAACGCGATTCCTGCCGGGGGTGAACACCCGGCAGGAATCACTTTTCAGTCCAACAGACGTTACATTACCATGGTCAACCACGGCGGAATTCACCGTGGTTCACCGTGGTAATGTCATGTCTGCTCCCGGACCACGGCCGGGAATTGGCGGCCGTGCCTGCCACCGATTCCAGGCCGTGGCCAATACCCAGGGGGCGGGTGGGCGCTGCGGCCGCATTGGCCACTGCACCCGCCCATCTCCCAGAGGGCGGGTGGCCTCAGGTGCATGTGGAGGCAGGGTTGTGCGGCCTCATGTTGCGCCGTGCAGCCCTGCCCCTTCCCCCCATCCCTCTTTGGAATCAGACGGCCCGTCTATTGACGAGCCTTTCTGATTCCAGAGAGGAATCAATATGTGATTTCATGCTGGGATCAATGGGCGCCCTGGCACATCTGAAAACACCCAAGGATTCCCACCAGATGTTCACCCCAGTGAACCTCTGGCGGGAATCAGATTAATCACAATTCCAGAGGTGAGGCTGGCCTCATCTCCAGAATCATGGTTAGCACAACCACAATCCAAGATTGGCAGAAAGTAATGTCTGTTATCTCCACCGATTCTGGACCATTCTGGGCTGGACCAGACCTCGATGTGGGATCGGGCACAGCGGCCGGATTGGTCGCTGTGCCCACCTGTCTCCTGGAGGGCAGCCGGCTGGGGGAGCATGGGGAGGCGGGGCTGTGTGGTTGCACATCGCGCCGCACAGCCCCGCCCCCTCCCCGATCCCCGAGCAGAATCAGGACGGCACATCTAAAGGACGACTGGCCTGATTCCGGACAAAAAGGAGGCCCATCACGTCTAAAAATACCTTGGGTTTCACTTTATCTATAACCATTGCCTACTTATATTCCAGATTCTTAAATGTCCAGGCTTCTCTTGTTGCTGAGAAAATCACTTCCCTGTTAGATAGTTTTGTTTAGCTTAATTAAGCATGAACTCAATGTGACTGGGCATGTTATGCTTGCCTGGTTTTACACACAGCCTGGAATGTGACTTTTCAAATTACTGTGGGCAGCTTTTAGATGAGACTTCTCGCACGTTATCGCCGCTTGTGCATTTTTTTAATACTGTGAATTAAATTCCTCGATATTGAGGCATCCGTGGTATTAAAATAATGCTGGAGTGGTGATAATGCACGAGACATCTCGTCTAAAAGCTGTCCACAGTAATTTGAAAAGTCACATGATGACATCCCAGTAGTGTGCACCACTCGTCTAAAAGTAGCCTTAGATGAATGAACTGCACATGTTAAAATGCAAAGAACACAGGTTCCTGACCTAAACTGAAATACCCAAATGAAGTAAAGAAAAGATTAAGGTGACCAAACAGAAACAACTGAACAACTGAATACGTGAACACTGCATGGCTAATGAAGATTTATTCAGATAAGTGTAGAATGATCTTTGTGAACACATATAGGCATGTTTACTTCAACTCTAGTGCCAGCCAACTGTTGGATCAACAATTGACAAACTGGATAGAGCAGAAAAACATGCATATTTATGCATAAATTACTTCATATATTCATATGAAAGACAAATGGGAAGATGATACACAATAAAAATGCTGGTCAAAATAGGAAGTCCTGACTAGTAAGATTTTAAAGCCATTTTGGAACACATTTTGATTCCTGAGCCTTTTTTGTGCCTTGCTGAGTTCTTTGAAATTGAAAAAGAAGATATTCTTTACTGTGTTGGCAGGACTGACATCTGTTGAGTTAATTGTAAGCTGACTTTTATGGATGGTCACATGGTGATGACACTTGAGCTGCTGTAAGAAAATGGGCAGTTGTTCAATGAGAGAAGAGCAAATACTGTAACAGTATTTGCTTTATATTCACTGGTGTTTGTCAATGGCAGATGCACCCAGGAAGATTAGACCTTTATACAAACAGGGAGGAAAGAAGTGGGACAACTCTGGGCCCCTCATATCTCAGGGACCGCCTTGCCCTCCGCGCCTCAGAGCGATCCCTTTGGTCCACCAGGGGTGCCTTTCTGGAGGTCTTCCGTGTAAGACGGGGGGCCACAATGGAGAGGGCGCTCTTGGTGGCCGGGCCGCGGTTGTGGAACTACCTCCCGGAGGAGGCTCGCCTGGCCCCA
>QEPC01001673.1:1256090-1267900 GCA_003113815.1 Sphenodon punctatus | reverse complement strand
CTTCCACTACTGCCTGAGGCAATCTTGGGCTCCCCTCAGGTCTTGCAATGCCACATTGGCTGAATCTAGACTCTTAAAAAAGGCCACCAGTTCCTCAGTCTCATCCTCCTCTGCCACATCATCAGGCTGGGGAAGAGGAGCTAGAGGATGAGGAGAGTAGGTGCTCCCTAACCATTCTCTCCCACATGATATCCTCTCAGAATCACATAAATTAGTTGGAATAAAAACAGAAGTGGCTTAAGTGACACACAGTGGGCATGCAGATGGACACAATGTTTCTGCTGTTAGAAAATTGTTCAAAGCCCTTCTTAATCGTTTGTCTAAACTGAGGCACTAGGATTGTTGCAGAGCATGCAGCAAACTGATTTGTGTGTGTGTTTGGTTGTAGTTTACCATGTTCTTAGAACAATTCATGTTGCACATAAAGCTCTGCAGCAACAGGATGTGACACTTGTTCAAGTTTCAGGTGTGTTGCAAAGCACTATCAAATTACTGAAGAGTATGCAAACCACCTCTGAATGAGTAAATGGGATGATATCTTGAAGAAATACAGAACTATTGTACACAGCATGATATTGCTGTAAACTCTGCTGCAGATGAGTTTGATTATGTGCACCAGCAACCTGCGAAGAAGACAACCTTCCTGGACTGTTCAGTTGTTATGAGCACTCTTGGATGACAGAAATAGCTGCCTTATCAGAAGCAGAGCACTAAAGAAAAATGGCGCAGTCAGTTGTATTTTTCCGGTTCTGGACACACTGATAAATGAATGCAATCGCCGATTTTCAATTCAGTACATGAAGATAGCTAGAAGTGTGGGTGCACTTCTAAAATGTGATTAAGAAAGTATTGAGGACCTACTGAATACATATGAGAGTGTCCTTTTACTTAATCCCAACCTTGTTCACACAGAGATGGAGTTGATAAAAACTGATCTTTTGAACCAGGAAATAACTCCTGAAAAAAGACAGCTGTTTCCACTCAATTCTATTTGAATGTCTCAAGACTTCTGAAATTGGCAGTTCCCTTCCCTGTTGGCACAGCCACCTGTGAAAGGTCATTTTCTGCAGTGCGATGTATTTGAAATGGTTTAAAATCTATAATGGCCCAAGAGAGAATTCCCAGTTTGTGTTTGTGGTTGAACACTGAAAGTGATATTACCAGAGATATTAATCCTGAGCAAGTCATTGATGCCTATGCTGCAGCTGAACCTTGCTTTGTTGAACTAGAATGATATGTCTGTTGCTTTGAATTTGTTGTTAATAGGAAATAAAATATAAAGGATAATATATTTGTTGTTGTTAATTTGTTAATAAAAAATATAGGGCAAATACTTAACATGTCCAGAATTTTATTAATCCTATGCTTAGCAAAATATCCTAAAAACTGCAATTAAACTTTATTACGGGGGTGCTCATAAACGAGTGCCCCCCTCCCTGCCAACACCACCATTTTAGCTTCCCCAAATGCAAAACTCACCATTCACCTATCCTCAGACTGCTACCCGACTACGAGCCTGGACTTCCCTTCAACTTCAGCCTTTCTGCCATTCCTATGGACTGCCTTTGGACTTAACCAGGATTGCAACCCAACTATGTGCCTGGACTCCCTTTCAGCCTTGCTGCCATTCCTGTGGACTGCCTATGGAACTTAACCCAGACCTCATGAGTGAGTGCCCGGCCACACCCATGACACAGGGTCAGTACCCTTACAGGAACCATGAGAGCCCTTATTCTGGACAGTGTTCAGTGCTGCAGGGACAGTGCAACTGTGTAAAAGCTGGCCCTGCATTCTTCTTGTCAACTCTTCCCAGGTGGAGGTACTCATGCATTACTCAGGTCTTCTGTCTGCAAGGGAAGCCAGCTGGAGTGCATAGATTAAACACTTCCAAGAGGGTGTGGAAGCTGACATAAAATAGGCAGCCAAATGAGAAGGGCTATTTTACATTTTAAAGCAATAAACATGATGTTTATTTATTTATTTATATAACATTTTTATCCCGCCCCTCCTGCCTGCAGGGCAGCCCGGAGCGGCACACAACAAGATAAAAGAATAAAACAATAAAACAATTTTAAAAGTTAAAAATTCTAATATGCAGGGGAAAACAACCCCCCTAACTCCACCCACACCCACCCTCCCCTTCCCCCTCGCTGAAAGCCTGGTGGAACAGCCATGTCTTACATAAACGTCGAAACGACAGGAGAGTGGGGGCCAACCGACTCTCCTCCGGGAGCAAGTTCCACAGCACAGGGGCAGCCACCGAAAAAGATCTAACATCGGTGGCCACCCACCTTGCCTGGGGAACCTCCAAAAAGGCTCCCACGGACAATCTTAGGGGTCGCACGGGCACATGGGGAGTGAGGCGGTCCCGCAGATAAGCAGGACCCAGGCCGTGAAGGGCTTTAAAGGTTAGAACCAGAAGCTTTAACCTAGCCCGGTGCTTTATAGGCAGCCAGTGAAAAGTCCGGAACACAGGTGTCATGTGCTCCCTGCGGCCTGCCCCCGTAAGGAGACGGGCCACAGCATTCTGCACCAGCTGCAGCCTCCAGACCAACTTCTTCGGCAGCCCCACGTAGATTGCATTGCAGTAATCCAACCTCAAGATGATGAAGGCATGAAAGACAGTGGCGAGGTCAGAGTCTGAGAGATATGGCCGAAGCCGCCGGACAAGATGTAACCACTGAAACGTAATCCCCACTAAAGCCATAACCTGTGATTCCAAGATGAGCCATTAATCGAGGAGCACACCCAGACTCCGCACTTGAGAGACCATGGGAGGGCTAACCCCCCCCCAAGAAGAGGAGATTCAACCACCCCCAGGCCCCCTAAGCCCTCACCCACCAACATCACCTCTGTCTTGTCAGAATTCAATTGCAGATGGCTCAACCTCATCCAAGCCCCCACAGCCGACAGGCACTGGGAAAATAAGGAGACTGCATGGCCTGGCTCAATGGAAAAAGAGAGGTAGAGCTGAGTGCCATCAGCATACTGATGACACTGCATGCCCTGAAACCCTCTGGATCTCCCCTAACGGCTGCATATAGATGTTCACAGGCTCTTAACTGGGCAAGTGTGACAAATACCTTTGAGTCCATGATATACATCAGGTTGGATCACAAATTATTTTCCATGGGTTTTCCTCATGATTGCCCAGGGCAGAACTTGTTTTGGCATACTCTGTTGGGGTATTTTGCATGGAGACATTTATCTAAGAGATTTCTATGTGTGCTGAGTGTGCCTTCCCTTAAGGATTTCCTGCGGGAATTACAACATGTAGGCATTTCTTTTTTTAAAAAAAAGCCGGTAGACATGCAGATAGCATTTTAAGCTCCGGCTGCTAATTGTTGGTCATTTCCTTGGTTTTAAAAGTAAACGCAGCCACCAAGAACACCTTTTTGCCAAACGCACTTGATGTACTGGTGGAACTAGCAAGAGGTTGTGCTCAGCTGACCTTAAAGACTGTGATGGGGCAATGTGGAGGAGGTGGTCTCATATGGAGACCCGAAGCCTGCTTGTCTCTCTGTCTTTCTGTTTATCAAAAAAGCATCCCTCCAGCACAAAGCCAGAATCTGTGGGCTTTTTGCTTGTTACTGAAGTGGGGCTACACGAGGCGGATATTTCCCATCCATGAGCAGGCCACGTATCTGTAGCACAATTCCTCTGCAGCTCATCAGCAGGAATAAAGGCCCTTGCTATTTGCCCCCAAAAATGCTTTGCAGGGCCCCCTGCCACCTGCGCACCCTGCTCTCCTTTCCCATCCACCACTGTGTGTCAACCAGACCAGAACTGTCAAGTCTCATTTATGTTGCACTATACACACACACACACATATTAGAGCCTATTTTTTGTAACATATACTGCAGCTTATTTCCTGCTACATGTTTGCTGTGCACTATCTATGCACTGCACGCAGAGCTGCGCAGAGCCATGCACGCAACCAGTGCACATATTGCGGGCAAATGGAGCCCTGTGGATCCCACACGCATGCGTGTGTGCACATAGGCTCTGCGGGGTTTGGAATCGGGCTCACAGTGGGTGCTAAAGCATTTTCAGGTTAAGCATGTGTAGCAGGCAGTTGCACATAACTGCCGTGATGCATATCCATGAGCTGCTTCCCGATGTGTGTTAGTTGTCATCCAGGAGGATCATAGAGAATGGGAAGGGACTAATGGGTAGCTACAAAACCAAGATCACACATGCACCAGCATAAATGTGTATGGGTTAAGAAGTATAAACAGAGGCTTTTGTGGTAAGTATAACTAAGGCTACGGTTTTGGCATGGATGTCACAGAGGGTCATGGATCCCGTGATTTTAAGAGATGCCTGACTTTTGCTGACCCCAATCCAGCTGCAGATCTTACCAGCAGCGGCTGCAGGACTGGGGCCAGGAGAAGCGGCGGTGGCAGCACTCTCACCCTCGCTCCCTCACTTTCACTCTCACTCCCTTAAGCAGCTCCATCTCTCCTGATCCCCATCCTGCTGCTGCTGCTGCTTCTGGCTATTTCTGTGGTTTCCACATCATGTCTGTGAATTACACCCTTAGATCAGTTCTCTCTCTTCATGGTGGCTTATTCCCAAGATGCCTGCTGTTTTAAATAATTACTCCCTGTTGGTCAGTATCAGATCTAAAATGGGTGCCCCCTTGGTTATTATTTCAAGTGTCTGGAAGAGAATTTAGTTCCTCTCACTTGTCAACGACTTTTTAAATTGTGTGCATTTAAAACATCCACTTACTTCAGTACAAATTCTGCCTTTCTGAGCAGGGTGGGGCTGGACTTAAAGGCTGACAGCTGCAGGATAAGAATGCTAATAAAGTATTTATTAAACATTGGGAGTGACAAATTCTATTGATAATGCTTAGTGGCCCCACCACAATCCATTAATATCACCTTCCTGCAAAACAGAAAGGCACAAAGGTTCACGTTTTGATTAAAAATTAGTTAATTATTCATTTCCTTTTCTTTAAAGGTGTCACTGTTCCAGTCATCCAGGCTTTTCTTATGGTCTGATCTGTTCCCACTGAAGTCAGTGGAAAATAGGGATGTGCAAGGGGGGAAATTTTATATTTCTGATTTCTGTACTGAACAAAACCAAAAGTTACTGTACCAAACAACAAGAAAAGAGACGTCCAAATTAAAAAAACCCCAATGAAAGTAAAAATCATGTAATGTACATATTTATTTATATGTATTCATTTATTTTACATTTTCATTCAACCATTCTCCGAAGACTCAGGGCAGTTTACAACATAAGACTCAACACAGTATAAAAGA
This sequence comes from Sphenodon punctatus, assembly GCA_003113815.1. Taxonomy (NCBI): domain Eukaryota; kingdom Metazoa; phylum Chordata; class Lepidosauria; order Sphenodontia; family Sphenodontidae; genus Sphenodon; species Sphenodon punctatus. Next base: position 1,262,627 of record QEPC01001673.1, on the reverse strand, counting down.
ACAGTAACAAATAAATAGTTCATATAATCTTTAGATTGTAAGCTCTCGGGCAGGGACCGTGTCTATCTTATTCTCTGTAAAGCGCCAGGTACATCGCTGGTGCTATATAAAAGCTTATAATCATATACAAAGTGTAAGTGAAACTCAAACCAGTAATGATACCCAATGCATTTTGAGCAATGTTATTCATCAGGGATACACTAAAAGAAATATAATATCATAATGTATCTCAATACATCATATAATAAAATAATTATAAAAATTAGAAATATACATATAAATATACCTGAATGAGCCTATGATTGCATCAAGTAATTGTAAGAATGGTATAATGAAACAACAATAAATGAAATCTATTAAAAGAAAAGAGATTGAGTCAGCATGCATAATACACCATCTCATACAAATTAAGCTACATGAAGGGATTTTTTTCTATGATCTAAACATTGTAATAAAAGAAAAAGAAGGGGTAAAAATATGTCTGTGAATATATCTGAAAAAAGAGTGTATCTAGTTTCTACCATAAATGTAATAACTGCTATCTCAATACGCTATAAAAATAAATACATACCAATAAAAACCCTTCTTAGATATAAACCCTTTTCAAATGGATGCACCCCCCTTGCCCACGTGCAGGTGGGGTGGGGGCGTCAGTTTGAATGCCGCGGCAGGTGCAGGAGGGATGGGTGGGCGTCTGTGCGAATGCCACAGCCAGTGGGTGGGTGGGGGTGCGTGTGCACTCCTACGCTCCACTCACCTCCACCCATCACCCACGCACGGAGCAACGGGCACCAGTGCTGGATGCTCCATGCATGGAGGTGGGTGGGTGTCCGTGGGAACGCACCCCCACGCACTGCCGCCCACCGCGCCACCCACCCTTCCCCCACACACCCGTGCCCATTTGAAAAGGGCCATATTTGTATATTCTGAGAATACATGAAAACAGTAAAACTCACTACATAAGTATAAAAATGTAAACTAAATACTTCATTCTCTAAATAGGATTGAAAATCTATATTGTAACTAGATAATATTTCAGGTAGCCAGCACTCCATGTTAGACCAGTGAATATTAATAAATGTCTCACCTAAAAACGTATGTTTCACTATATACTAGCTTCTTATAAAGCTATAATTCATGTAACAGCATAAAGAGAAAACAAATGAGTTATCTATACCTTTGTAAAGCTCAGAACCACAATCCGTGTTGCAACTCAATAGGTACAGTGACATGAAATGTTACCGTGGGCCTCGTTGCCATGCAAGGGAGTGACTTATGTGCTCGGGCCCACGAGTGGCAGCACAGTACTGCAATTTGGGCAGCCTTACTCCACTTTGGGTAAGGCGGCTATACCCTGCATCCCTGGACTTTTTTGGAGGATGTAGGGTGTAGCACTCAGCTGCCCACCCTGGGATGGGGTGAAAATCTGGTGGCTACAAGGCACACAAGTCACTGCATCACAAGGCAATCAATTGGGGTAAGGCTGCCCAAATCGTAGTAATGTCTTGTGTGGCGGTACGCATTGAGTTGCAACACAGATTGTGGTTCTGAGCCTTACAAAGGTATTGATAACTCATTTCTTCTCTCTTTATGGTGTTACATGGATTGTGGGTTTATAAGTTAGTATATATTTAATAATAAACACACATGTTCTTAGGCGAGACACATCTGTTTATTAATATTCAGTGGTCACTCAGAGGTTGCATAATTTGTGATGGATGCTTCTTCCCAGTCTGAAGATCCAGATGTTGGGTCATAGCGAGAGGAGGTGTACACAAAGGAGCTGATGGAGCAGTCAGTGACTGTTCAGGCACCACTACCGCAGCACCACAGCATCACATATACTCATAGGAAGTGGAGGAGATAGCTGCAGTTTCAAGAATCAGAAGAACCTAGTGAGGAACCAGAGTATGGGGCTGTCATCCCTGACCCTTACTCTGGAGAATGAGATTCAGATTGGGTCTCTGATAATCTTCAATGCTCTTCCACTCTGGCAGAAAGTAGCACTACAGTTCACTTCACTTCTCCAGCTCCATCAAGAGTGGCACTATTCGGAATTGAAAGGTTCTTTTGGAGTACTGGGCAAACCAGCATATTGAGACGTGCCACTACTTCTACTTCATCTGCTGTTCTGCCTCCCAGGCCCAGGCCCAGTCCTACTCCCACCCCATCCACCAGTCAAGGAGTTGCAAGGCACGAGAAACAGACTTCTGTCCATTCCTAGCTACGGCAGTATTGTCAACTAAAGAGTGACAACAACCGCATTGCTATCTGCAATATATGAAAAGCGCAATTATGTCACGGACATGACGGTGGGAGCAGGGTTGGGACTACCTCTGTGATTCATTACTTGCATCTAAACCACAATGTTGTTAGGGGAATGCAACCACGCCTTGCTGCTATCCGGTCTGATACTGCTATCCGAGCTGCTGATAGCAGGACAGAGTGGGATAAAAGTGTGATGAAATACTCTGTTTCAGGTTGCTACCCAGGCACAGGCTCTATCATTATCCTGTCCTGTTGCACAGCTGCAGAGAACATCTTCTTTGGAGACAGTCAAGACTTTTTCATCAACCTTTCTGGTTCCCACAATGCCACAACTACCTGCTACCCTTCACTAAAATGCAGATGATGCTGGAAGAGACATTTATTTTATTTATTTTATATATTTTTACCCTCCCCCTCCTGCCTCTGGCAGCTCGGGGCTGCGAACAATAAATTACTACAATAAAAGACAATAAATAAAACATTTAAGACCAAATTATCACAAACAGTTAATAAAAAACCCAAAGGTGTGCAAAAACATAAAAAAAACTCCCCCAAACTCCTCTTTACCCATCCCCTCCCCCAAAAGCCTGGCCGAAGAGCCACGTCTTGCACTGATATCAGAAGGTGAGAAGATCCAGACTGAGATGGATACCAACTGCGAGCAAGTTCTCCAGCACCGGTGTGGCCGCCAAGAATGCCCGCCTGTTGGTTCCCACCCGTCTATACCATGGAACCTACAGGAGAGTGCCCCCAGATGACTGCAGGAGCTGCCCAGGGGGTGAGGCAGTCCTTCAGATAGCTAGGTCCCAGACTGTTTAGGGCATAATAGGTCAAAACCAGCACCTTGAATTGGGCCCGGAAGACAATAGGCAACCAGAGCAGAGCTCAGAGCATTGGCATAATGTGTTCCCGGTGGCCCATCCCAGTAAGCAGGCGGGCCGCCACATTCTGCACCAGTTGCAGTTTCTGGACCATCACCATGGGAAGCCCCACGTAGATCGCATTATTGTAATCCAGCCTTGAGGTGACGAGTTTATGGATGATGGTGGTGAGATCGGAGTTCAAGACACATGGGCAAAGTCGCCTCACCAGTTGTAACTGGTGGAAGGCACTTCTGGCCACAGCCATCACCTAGAGATCCAGGTGCACCCCCAGGCTTCATACCTGAGATGCCAACACAGGACGGACCCCGTCAATGAGAGAGGGCCCTCCCTTACCCAGACCCCTGATCCCACCAATGAGCATCACCACTTTCTTATTGGATTCATTTTCAAACAGCTAGACCTCATTCAGTCCCCCACCACAGCCCGACACCCGGAAAGCACCGAGACTGCAGGGTCTGGGTCGGATGAAAAAAAGAGGCAGAGTTGAGATACTTGCCAGGTGAGAGAAGTACTCTGCCTCCCATCCCATGACCTACAAATGAATATCAGAAACTGCAAGGTGGATAATAGACAGTATGTTAGCATTCTCCTTTGTGGATTCAACTGGCTTCAAATCCTTCATGTCAGTCTTTTTCCCATGCTGGAAAGTGCCAAGCAGGATATATTTTGCTACAAAAGTGATTCCAGAACTCTACGACATTACAGTGAAGTTTGTAAAGGTGGCTCTCCAGCAATGTGAGGGCAGCACTGTCCACCTTATTGTAGACATGTGGACAAGTGCAGCATGACATGACTACATGCAGGGCCCCAATTCTTCTGCGGATTTAAAAAAAAAAATTCTATGGGAGTCTGGGAGGCTCAGGGCCTGATTCTGTGGCTCCCTGTCCTCCATCCCCACCCTCACCATGCTGGGCCAGGCTGTGTTGGGTGGGTGGGCTGCTAGAGCTCGCCTCACCTTCCACCTTCCCCAGCCGGGCAAATCAACTCACTCAGGAGCAGCGTAATCAGCAGCAGCTTCTCCCAGCACTCTCCAGCAACAGCCTTCTGACCACTTCCTGGCTCATCCCATGTGGCCTCTCAGGGCAATGCAGCCGGATGACATCATCTGGTCGCACCGCTCTGCAAAGCCCTGTTGGGAGGGGCCAGGAAGTGGCCAGAAGGAGCCAGCTGGAGAGCACTGGGAGTAGCTGCTGACCCTGATGATGCTACCAAGTGAGTTGATTTGCCAGGCTTGGGAGAGTGGGAGGGGAAAGGCAAGCCCTGGCAGCCCCCCCACCCAATGCAGTCTGGCCTATGGGGGGGGGGGGGATTCTGCAGGAAATCCATGAATCACAGACCTACCTTTGGCTTAGGGCCCTGACTATATGTCTGTTCTTGCACACTAGGGATGTAAATTCAGATTGAATTATGGATTCGGATCCATTACAGATTTGGATCCCTAATTTGCATATTTAATTACTGATTCAGATTTTTCTGATTGAAGTCAATGAGAAATTTTCCCTATTTCCTGGGCCCCCAGAGTGGTACTTACGAGGCCTCCGAGGGCTTGACTGAAGCACCACTGCTGCTAGGAGGGTTCCAACAGGCTCCCTCGCCACAGTTCACTCCCTGCTCTGTATTGTGCATGTGCAAAATGGCCGCCACCCTTAACAAAAATGACGGCATCGTCATTTTGGCCACCACCATTTTGGTTAAGGGCGGTGGCCATTTGGCAGCCCTGGAGGCCATTTGGTGCATGAGCGATATGGAGCAGGGAGGACACCACAGCAAGGAGGCTGCTGGACCCTCCACAGCAGGAGTGGTGCTTCAATCAAGCCCAGTATATAATGGAAGGCCATAAACTCCCCCACCATGGCAAGGTTACAGTCTAGGGGGAGGGAGGGGGAAATAAGGGGAGAGCGCAAAGGGGAAGAAAAACTTGGAGAAGAGGAAGCCTGGGGAATTTAACTGTAAATGTGTCCTAAATCTTAGATCTATCCTCCTATTCCTATGTTTGTCAGTGCTTTTCTTATCTTAAACCCCATATTTTATCTTATCTAAAACCCTACATATCTTAAACACTACATCTTATCTTAAACCCTATAATAAAATGGAAATAAATAATTCAACACATGAAGAGGTCATGATGGCACTGCTCAGTCACCCTCCGTTGAGGGAATCTCAGGTGGCAGCTGGGGGAAAGGAAATAATTGCTTGGGGACATAGCATAGGAGGAAAGAGGTCAGGCATGTCCATTCCATGCTCCCTGGAAACATTCAATGCTCAACTGCACGAGGAAGTGGTGATAAGCTTCTGTTGCTTCCCTCTGTTGTCTGAGATACTGGATGTATGCCTGGGCCTGGTGCTGCCTCCTGTACATGACCCTCCACTGCTGCCTGAGGTGGTCTTGGGATTCCCTCAGGTCTTGCTATGCCACATTGGCTGAATCCAGACCCTGAAAAAAGACCACCACCAGCTCCTCAGGCTCATCCTTCTCTGCCACATCATTCAGGCTGGGAATAAGGAGCTAGCATTCCTGTTTTCCTCCTGAGCCCTCTGCTGCTGCCTCCCTACCCCTTCTCTGCCAGCTGCAGTGCCAATGGTGGGCAACAGCATGTTGCCTGCTAGCACTCCTCCTGGGTACCCTTATTTAATGCTGCTAGGTGAGGTGGCTGATCAGTCATGCGAACATAAGAAGTGCCATCCTAGTTCAGACCACGGGTCCTTTGAGCCCAGCACCTGTCTCCAACATTTGTCAATCGCGGTTGCTTGAAGAAGTACCCAGCAGGTCACTATGGGGAAATCTATTCCCTGCTGTTCACTCCCAGCTCCTGACAATACGAGGTTACATTCTCCAAACCTACCTGGCTACTAGCGGCTAATGGATCTATCCTCCAGAAACTTGTCCAACCCTTTCTTAAACCCAGTTATACTACTGGCCTTGACCACATTCTTCTGGCAACAAATCTTAATTGAGTGAAAAAATACTTTCTTTAATTTGTTTTAAATCTGCTGTCTGTTAGTTTCATGGAGTATTCCCTAGGGGTGGGACTACCGGATCTACAGGTATCCAATACTGCTGGTATTGGGCGTACCGGCAGTATCGGATTAAACCCGGTAATCTGGGTAAATTACCAGATTCGCCCCGTACCGGTTTTTTACATTGCGGCCATTCAAATGAATGGCCGCAATGTAAAAACCCCCACAAACTTTCCCTCCCCGAGTCCAGGCTGTGCGGGTGGAAGGGGGGACACACACCCCTCACCCTGCCCAGCCTGGATTTAAACACCAAAAATAATTTCCCCTAAATCCCCTAGTGCGGGCGACCCAGAGCCCGCACCAGCACTGCAGCAGCCAGCAGGTAAGTGTACCGGTACTTTACTGATCCCTGGGGTGGGGGGTGGTT